>VIAB01000997.1:149712-174922 GCA_009801035.1 Oophaga pumilio
ACGTGCGACTCAAATATATATACATTAACTAAATAGTTAATAATGCAACATAATTTCCCACTTTAAATTTAATCCTAAAAAGCCTCCCTGTTGCGTAAAGTTTTTTGTCTATCACCATCCCGTGTGTGTTTAGGAATGTGTTTTATGGCATAAACAACACATTCTGATACTTATTTCATATGTACTGAAATAAAATGGTTAGATACATTAGATACATTGTGATTACTATGTTGTCTGACTTCATAAAGGTGCTCTCTTATTCTGGATTTTAAGTTCCTGGGCTCATATTTGACATTAAAGGCATGACATTCTTGGATACAGATTGTATACTCTGAATTGCAATTGAGAATTTTTTTTATTTTAAAAGTTTTTGAGTCCTCGAAATCTGAAAGCGTTTGGGTCTTATTTGAGTGTGTTCACATTTTACAAGGGGATTGACCACATTTAAAATAACCATTGATGGAATGCCAATGCCGAGGACGGTGATGTATTTCCAAACATTATAGGCCTGGTGTGAAAAGCTTTCCAATGGTTGGTGCACATCTAGAAACAATTCTTATACCATCTTCAAGTATGGAATCCATAATAATATCATCTCTGAGAGTATGTAAGTTGCGATTATCTATAATTCAAACTTGAAACGGCTTTAAATGAGTATTATACATGACAATCAAGGTAGTTTTTTGTGAAATTGCTTATAAATTGGAAGTTTTTTATACAGTTCTTCCCATCTGGATTAACTTTTGTTAGTGACTGCGCTCGGGATTCATCACACCGCACTCCTCTCTACTTTACATGCTACGTCCTCTCTCCATTTGGTGTGAGTACAAGGCCGGAGCAGCAGCCACGATTGGATTATACTTCACCTTTAAAGGGAATCTGTCACCCTAAATTGGTGGGATATTTAAATGATGGCTGTCAGGTCAGATGGGCGGTGTTTTGGGTACTTGCCTTAACATGTTGTTCGCCGCTGTCTCCATTATTTCTGGGAATTGTAGTCGTTGCCCTCCATATAACGCGCCTGCGCATTGCAATCTGCGGGCAAAGCATACTGCGCGTGCGCAATTCAAGATTGCAATGCACAGGCGCGTTATATGGAGGGCAACGACTACAATTCCCAGAAATAATGGAGACAGTGGCGAACAACATGTTAAGGCAAGTACCCAAAACACCGCCCATCTGACCTGACTGCCATCATTTAAATATCCCGCCAATTTAGGGTGACAGATTCCCTTTAATGAAGTTGTGCTTCACACAACCAGATCAGATGAGCAACCAGCCCTCCGACTCATCTTCACCTGTTGTACATGGTGTTACACAGTTAGCACCTCTTTTTTATTTCTCCATATTTCTGCGCACTATGAACGCTGTCATCCTGTGATCCATGGTGTTATTACTGTATATTTATTAAGATGCATGTTGTGAGTAATTTAGTATGTTGTAGTTGTTACAAGCTGTATGTAAATTACCTGGCAAAAGTCATAAAGGCGTGACCTCAATGCAGTAGAGTCAGGTCTCTGCTCCCTAGACGCGCACTCCAGGCTTAATTTGTTGCATATGTTTTCATCAAACTATTATTTCCATCAAGGTCTACATACACTTTTGGTTAATTAAAATTATGCACATTTTTGTAAATGTCTCTGTTCCATGGGATGTGATATAGAGCTGGGCAAAAATAGCTTTAGGTGAAATTTGATTGACAAGTGGATTTCCTGTTATAAAGCCTTGTACTGACTATCACATAAAACACAACCAGAGACAAATAATACAACTGTGATCCATATTTTAGCCTGATTGTCTTATGTAGTAGGTGCGTCATACAGCTCTGCAACAGGAAATAAGACAAGGGGTCAAAGTTAAGGGGGTGTAAAAATGAAAAACTGTTCATCTGCTTGTAGACTGCCCATAGACACTAAACGTCTGCATGGTAGCACAGCTAAATGCAATCATGCAAATGTGGGAGCTGAGTCCCCATAATGAAGGCATAGACAGTATGACAGTATAACATTGACATAAAAATGAAGCCCCATCTATCACGAAAAAAGACGCAAAAACTAACTGAATGTTCAAATAAGAAAAATATTTTCAAACCACATGTATGGGAAAAAAACCTAAAATTTGGCTGGTCAGGAACAGGGTTAAATGACCTCTTGAATTGGTTCATTGAAAAAGTGAAGTTTCATGGGAATTATAATGAGAGGTGGTTGCTTTGTTGAGTTCTAAGTTCTCCATGATGGTCAACTGATTGTCTATCCTTAAAGAAGCGCTGTCATCAAAGTTTTTTCATCTTAATATATTGCAATCATCATATTGTATAGCACTGTGTACTTACAATTGCTCATTTTACCATTCTACCTAGTTAATTCTTCTCTTTTCTCTGCTCTCTGTATAAACAGTAAGTCTCTTGCCCCTTCATTTATCTTCCCACTGTACAACTTCTGACCCAACTGCTTCCTATTTTCCCCTGTCGGGGACTTTTGCAGTGATGCCTCATGCAAGGAAAAGAGATTTCTTGATTCTACAAAGAGCTTAGAAGGATACAGTTCGTATGATTTTAATCATGTGATGTCACAGACCTAAAGGAAAATAGAAAAATTAACTGAGTAGAAAGGCAAAATGAGCAATTGTAAGTACAAAGTGCTATATAATATGATGACTGCAATATATTAAGATACAAATTTTGATGGTAGTGCATTTTTAAGATTTGACATCTACGTATGATCTGAGGGGATCCCACCTACAGAGGCCTCACCAGAGATTAATGTGAGCAATCTCACTAATATTTACTCTGATGTGCTGGACACAGCAGTAAAGGGGGTTATTCATTCTACGAGCAAATGACCCACTGATGAAGAATTGTCAACTTATGCCTATGTGACACCCCTGAGGGTCCAGTCACCACAGAGGTACTGCACCTCAGCCAGAGGTGTGGTACTCAGCTCTTGGGTAAGGAGGGGGCAATACCCGGTTCTCGCATATGTGCATCCAACACCACACCACTCCAAGGGAGGAGGGGGAGCCCCAGTTCAAGTGGGAAGTGAGTGTGACAGTTGGAGGGAAAGTAGTGAGTTGGTGGTGGGAAGTTGAGAGGAGTAGTAGAGAAGAAAGAAGCTCCTGAGGGAAGAAGGGATCCTAGGGGCCAGGGAAGTGAGGAATCCACCCGTGGCACTGGAATTCAGGCTGACCGTAGTCGAGTGGATTGACCAGGTTGCGGTGGGGGACCGGCCCCAGACTAGAGGAGAGACTGTAGGACTCAGCTAGCAAACCGGAGGCTGTGGTAGCTGTATGTGCAACAGCCAAGTCCACACACATTCGCTGAAAAGGTAGCCACATAAGAACAAGGGGACCAGGAGATCATTGCCCAACAGGATTTGAGGCTGCTGGCTTGGGACACTGGGTGTGAGGTGCAGGGCAGGAGGGACGTGAGCCAGCGCAGAGAGAGATGACCGGAGAAGGTACACAAGAAGGGGGTCCTGGTAAAGTGTACCCCAAACTACCAGAGAGCTGGGTGGACCACCGACCCGGAGTACACAGCACCCGGCTGATGATTGTAACCTAAAGACTGTGAGTAAAGTGTGAAGACTGCACCATGCTGTGTCCTCAGATTAATTTACTACATCACCTACAACTGTTACCATCATCATTAACTCTATAACTGCCCTGGGACCTACAGTAGCTCTACCCGTGGAGAGCTGTATCATCTCTGCTGCATCACCAACTGCCTCATTGGATCTGAATCGTAGCGTCAGCCATTTTCTTTTATTGCTGCATACCACTAGTGGCGTCACGACTTAAATTCCTATGAATTTTTACCCCCTCATTTAATTGCACTCCCAGGGCCACGGACCGGGTCATTGCTGCTGTGACCTTCCCCCCCAAAGAACTGTCCAACCCGGACCGAGTACCCCACGGCCCTAGCGGGCGTCGCACCTACATCTTGGAAAGAAAGTCTTTTTGTACCATGATATTTAAAGACAAGCATCTCTGTGGTATATAAATGCATAGTATTATTATTATTATTATTCATAATAATAATAATAATAATATGGTTATGATCTTCTATCTTCATCTCCACTGACTTAATTAGGATAGCCTCATTGTTGATTCTGCATTATAGAAGTTGTTTCTAGTTTGTGGGGCAGATGAGACGTCAGACTGTGTCATTGCAGATAAAACACTGTGTTCTATGCCTTGTTCCAGAGGCTCGATAGCTTTTTAGGACAGATGCTTCTAGGGAGCATTGGATTGAAACCAATCAATTTAGCATTGTTCACCAGTGCATACCCAGCTGAGCTGTTGAACCTCCCGCCATGTGCAGTGGCTGAAATTTTATTGATCGCTATAATTCATTTGTGAGAAATTTGAGAAAGCAGATTGCACTCACTTAACAGAAGTTTGTCAATAACTACACCCTCCATCAGATGGTTGCAAAAGGGTCGGAGTCCCTTAAGTGCTATGAAGATTTTAACGGCACTGCAGGGTAGCACATTGCAGAAATATTTTGTCAATAAAACAAAGTTTTCCCCGATTCTCCGCTTCCCCAGCCTGACACATGGTGTAAATCACTGCAGATGCCGTACTGGAGGTTGTGAAGCTTTGAAGATAGATTAGAAGATAAACACATAAATGGTAAAATCTGAGGGCTGTTTCAGTTGATGAATATCTGCAGGCTGCTTCTGTATTATTTAGGCATAAGCTGCATTATTTGATTCACTTTATTAATATTATGATAATTGTCATTGCAAATACATTTTCCAGTCTTGTACAATATGCCACCAATACACTAAAACTGATGTGCTGTGTAACAGACATAAGAACGTGATGTAATAAAGCCAGAAAATATGTCAGATTTATCACAGTGGCTCACGCTGGATGTTAGATGTGGCGCACAATTATAGCAGTCTATCTAATTTTACAGCACATTTCGAATGACTTATATTTTTGTACATTAATTTTTCCCAATTTTGGCTCTCATTTCAATGGCTTGTGCCCATGACCGATTTTCTGGATGAGTGCTATCCTTGGGTTTCTTAGAGATAGCAGTCATACCTATGATATTCCGTGGGGCTGTGCACATGTTAAATTTTTTCCTCGGACTAAGTGATCTGCAAAAAAATAAACCAAACTCATGTCTGATTTTGATCCGAGTGTCAAATCAAAATCGGCAGTGCAAGTCATCAGGGGGCGCCCCCTGAGGAAGGAGCTTAGCACTCCGAAACGCGCGTCGGGGTTCGCCTGCTGGTATCATGTCCCGGCACCTCCCTGGTATATGCAGCATGATTTTAGGCTATATTCATGACTATGCTCTATTATGTTTCTCTATTTAACACTATCTCCATGCTGCATGAAGCCTTTGCAGATACTTACTATGTCTTTTTCTCACATGGCTGCTTCCATGGTACTTACCATTGATTTTTCTGGCAGATTGCATTGGTCGCAGCTAGTATGATGTGCATTATTCCTTGTTACAATATCGCATGTTTGCAGGAGCAGGTGATCATCCAGGCCCATTGTATATGTGTGTTCATAGGTGTGCTCATGTTTCCCTCATTTACCACTGTACCTACAGTACAGACCAAAAGTTTGGACACACCTTCTCATTCAAAGATTTTTCTGTATTTTCATAACTATGAAAATTGTAGAATCACACTGAAGGCATCAAAACTATGAATTAACACATGTGGAATTATACATTTCACTTTACAAAAAAGTGTGCAACAACTGAAAATATGTCTTATATTCTAGGTTCTTCAAAGTAGCCACCTTTTGCTTTGATTACTGCTTTGAAAAGGTGAACGGCTGGACTCTACATGCCTGGTTCCCACTGTGAAGCATGGAGGAGGAGGTGTGATGGTGTGGGGGTGCTTTGCTGGTGACACTGTTGGGGATTTATTCAAAATTGAAGGCATACTGAACCAGCATGTCTACCACAGCATCTTGCAGCGGCATGCTATTCCATCCGGTTTGCGTTTAGTTGGACCATCATTTATTTTTCAACAGGACAATGACCCCAAACACACCTCCAGACTGTGTAAGGGCTATTTGACCAAGAAGGAGAGTGTTGGGGTGCTACGCTAGATGACCTGGCCTCCACAGTCACCAGACCTGAACCCAATCGAGATGGTTTGGGGGTGAGCTGGACCGCTCACCGCTTCAATTTTGCATAAATCCCCAACAGTGTCACAGCAAAGCACCCCCACACCATCACACCACCTCCTCCATGCTTCACGGTGGGAACCACCAGGCATGTAGAGTCCATCTGTTCACCTTTTCTGCGCGCAAAGCAGTAATCAAAGCAAAAGGTGGCTACTTTGAAGAACCTAGAATATAAGACATATTTTCAGTTGTTTCACACTTTTTTGTAAAGTGTAATGTATAATTCCACATGTGTTAATTCATAGTTTTGATGCCTTCAGTGTGATTCTACAATTTTCATAGTCATGAAAATACAGAAAAATCTTTGAATGAGAAGGTGTGTCCAAACTTTTGGTCTGTACTGTACATATCCACTTATTTTACAAATAGTTATTGTTGTTTGATCTAATAAAATTTGAATTTTATGGGACTTTATGGCTGTTTTGTCTGTGGAGTTTACCACTCAAAATAAAGCCATACCCCATTATCGAGAAGCTTAAACAGTGCATATTGTCTCCAAAATGCACTATATTCTTCCCGAATGACCTAAAAAATTAAGCTGACAAAGACCATGATAGTGCTTTCCACCAAAATGCTTCCTAATTGTGTTAGACTGTCTAAAAAGCAATGAAATCTCAGCTTGCAGTGAGCAGGAATAAATTTACAAAATAAAAAAATTGCACCATTTCCTTGCTTTAATCTTAGTAAATCTGTCTAAAACTTCCACAGCGACTCTCTGAAAAAAAAATGTCTACTTTTCTCAGCACTTTTAAAATTTTAAAATTTGCTGAGTGACAAGAAAAGACCCACCTTTTCACAAATTTGACTTTTGAAGGCAAGGTTTACCCTAAAAATGTATGTAAACTGATACTTAAATACTATATTTGTTTCAAACCCCTGATGCCTGCGATGCTTGGATGAAGAATATCCCATTAAAATGTATAAGTAACAATGGGAGACCTTATTTTTCTGAAAGCTGATGTGATGAATGGAGAGTAAATCTGGCCACAGACATTAAAAAGCTGTCAGCTAAACAATGCTATGGTCAATCATCTGTCCGAGAGCTATCCATCTCAGCCGACTTTCCCATGCACAAGAGTGCTCATTCGGCCATGTGTTCCTGTGCTCTCTAGGAGAAATTCTTTGGCTGACTCATCGGCCAATGGCTTTTCTTCCGGAGAACAATTCAGTTGAAATTGCAAAATCAAATAAGCACAATCGACTATTGATATCAGTGGGTTTAGCTGACATTACTCTGAACCATATGGGGACCTTTAGACATCCATTTTTCCATTAGATCCCTGATTACCTAAAGGTAAGCCACAGGACTTTTTACCGCTAGATATACAGTACAAGGAAGAAAATGGGGGGCCATGCATGTAATTACCATACACATGGTTTCAGCCGTGGGCCCTTCAGGTGCCTTTTATTTTTAATAATAAAGCATTTAATAAAACGTGTTATTTTCTTAAACACATACTGTAAATTTAATGCAAGTTGCAGAGAAAGCCTGACTACATTGTACCAGTTCTTTGGGTGAAAAAATACTGCTTTCCAGAAACTTTCTGTTAGATTTTTGTGCAGACGTGTAATAGCAGTTGGAAGTCAAAGTGTTAAATGGCTAAGCACATCAACTTTTATTTCTGAGTCAATATATAGAACACTTGTGAGAAAATGTCAGGAGAAAAAAAAGAGTCAGCGTGTGCTAAAGTGCGTATTATTTATGGGGTCAGGGAATAAATGTCTCCCACCTACAGCTGCACTGCGAGCACAGTGAGAGGTGTCACTCAGCCTGAGCACCGCTGGATTTATGGCCCTTTCTCTCTGGGCTGCACCTTGGTGACTCTTTTACATCTGTTCTGTAGCAGGAAGGTTTGCTGCAAAGGTTAATGCTTCTGTAAGCCTCATTTTCCCAGATGTTTGTGAAATTCACTATATGTCAGAAGGCTCATTTCATCCCTAACGTACGTAATGTCGCGAAAGTCAGAGAATGCTTTCAGGTGGAAATGGAGCGTTGGAAAGCCAATGACCTTCTTCATCTACAGCTGGAAATTTCCACTTTTATTTTCACTGTAAAAATTACTATAATTTCACATTCAATTCTGCCCTTGAGATTCTAATGGTCGAGGAACAAATCCCTCATGATCATCATACCGCTGATCTGTCTATTGGTCATGCTTTAGACTGCAGCTCTTTTTGTGCAGATTGGTTGATGTAGTTAAAGGTCAAGCCTGGAAAAGTTCACCATTGCACTGAAGAACAATTATAAAATACATAAGACATTATCATACAAAGACTGAGCTAAAGAAAGATCTGGCACAAGAGAAAAGGCTTCCATATAGAGCTCAATGATTCCTATGCTTCTACTGTACATAGAAGTTAGGACCATGAGAACTGTCCAAGGTACAGGTTGGTTTATGTTTAATAAACGTTGGCGAATGATTGTCTTAGGCTACATTCACACGTTCAGTTTTGGTCAGTATTTTCCATCAGTATTTGCAAGCCAAGAGTAGTAGTGGAACAATCAGAGGAAAAGCATAATAGAAACACGTCACCTCTTCTGTATTTATCACCCAACTCTTGGTTTTGGCTTACTAATACTGAAGTAAAATACTGACCAAATACTGAATGTGTGAACATGCCCTTACTTATATACATTGTTAAGTTCTTCATAGTTTCTATTCCCCTTGAATAGGAGTCAGAGGAATTTCAAGTTAGTAAATAGCTATTCCTCCAGGTCCATCTATACACATGCCCTCTAGTCTTATTTAAGCTGACATTCAGTTACAATGGGTAGGGTGGAGTAAACTACTGCTAGATACCATTGATGACTTATCTCTCCTGAGATCAAAAGGTAACAAAAGCAGACAGCTCTTGAGTTAAATACTTTAATAAACATAAAATTAAAATTATGTTTCCAATCATCTGTAATGGATTGAGGTGATAAGATAAAATTTAGCAGACTCTGGAGTTGTGGTATACTGTTCTTCTGTTCAGAGACACCAGCACAAATATGTCCTTCATGGAAGAGTCATCAGATGAAAACCTCTCCTCTGTCCTCACCATAAAATTCAGAGTCAGAAGTATGCAAAAGAACATCTAAACAAGTATGATTCATTTTGGAATACAGGTCCTGGGAACCAATGAGGTTAAACTAGAACTCTTTGGCCACATTGATCAAAGTGTGGAGAAAAAAGGGCACAGAAATTCAGAATTTAGAATTCAGAAAAGAACATCTCGACAACCATTAAGCATGCTTTGGGGTTAATCGTGCTTTGGGGTTGTGTTGCAACCAATGGCACATTTCCCGGGTAGAGAGAAGAATGGATTCAATAAAATTTCAACAACTTCTTGATGCAAACACCATCTGTAAAAAAGCTGAAAAAGTTGAAAAGAGGATGTCTTTTATAAATGGACAATGATCCTAAACGCACGTCAAAATCCACAAAAGACTACCTGAAAAAGCTCAAGCTGAACGTTTTACAATGAACCCTCACAGTCCCCTGATCTGAACATCATTGAAAATCTGTGGCTAGCCCTCAAAATAGCAGTGTATGCAAAGACGACCCAGGAATCTCACAAAACTGGAAGAATTTTCCAAGAAAGAGTGGATGAAAACATCTCAAACGAGAATTGATAGACGCTTGTCTGGCTACAAAAAACGTTAACAAGCTGTGATACTTTCAAAGGGAGGTACTACTAGGGCAGTGCTACTGTTTGTATCTATGGACCAGACATAAATCTCTCTAAGAATCAGCCTCCAGAGCTTATTTTAAGTGAATCAGGGTGTGTGAGACATGTAACTCAGGAGAGCAGACTGTCAGTCACTACAGACTTCAAATAAAAATGTCTGCAACACCCATTATTCATAAAAGAGCGTCATAGTCAAAATATACGCGAGGGATTCACTAATGTAAAATCCACAGAACACTGTCATTATATGAAGCAATGAAGAATTTACACATGAAACTTTCTAAGGAGCACTGTCTTTCATAGGTTATACCAGTCATTACATGTTTAAAACCAGTTATGTCCTCTTTCATTTAAAATAGTCTCTGGAGGCAGATTCTCAGGGAGATCTGTGTCTGTCCCATTAATCTTAACAGCTAATTTATATTAAGAAAATCATGGATTACTCTGGAAAAAAACATTAAATTTCAAATATCAAGGGCACATTTTATACCACTTTCTACAGCCTATATGCCTATATAGATGGCTTGTGAGGATTGATCCTACTTACATAGGCCCTTTAAGTCCCCTATTTGACAATATGGTAAGTTTAAATTGTGTTTTGGAGGTGACAAACTCCCTTTAAAATGTCTGTCTTACTTTTTATTTCTTTATTTGGTAAGATATTTTTAATGTGATGAAGACATACCCCACCTAATTTGAAGGGATTGGCCAAGATTAGAAAAAAAGCTGGGATGCCTTCTTCCAAAAATAGTGCAAACCCTGTCTATAGGTTGTCTGGGATATTAAAGCTCTTCACCTTTAAAGCGAACCTGTCATCAGGATTTTGCTATATAAACTACAGGCATTGTCAGGTTGGTGCCATTACATTGATTAACATGATACCTTGGTTGATGAAATCCATCTCATGGTTGTTGTTTAGTCGTTATTTGCAGTTTTCAGTTAATGAGAATCTCGTGCTCCATGGTGGCATGTGGGCGGGGCTGTGGGTGGGCTTTATGTGGTGCTCTGTTCTCATCTGCATCCTTATGGGCTTAAGAAAGGTCACTGATCCTTCAGTGACCTGCTTCCTATTTTAAGTACTGTATATAAAAGTGTTGGCTTTGAAAAAAAAATTTACCTCCAGCAAAATGGCAACGGTGGCAGAGCCTGCCCAATAGCATCTATGGCTTATAGATAGATGCTACTGTGCATGCTCAGTACCTATCTTGCTGGAGCAATATATTTTTCAAACCCAACAATATGGCACCCGTGCCATTTTGCTTGAGGCAAATTTTTTTTCAAAGCCAACACTATTATATACAGTATTTAAAATAGGAGGCGGGACACTAAAGGATCAGTCAGTTAAGCCCATGAGGATGAATATGTGAACACAACACCAATAAAATACCCCCCACATGCCGCCATGGAGCACGAGAATCTGATTAACTGAAAACTGCAAATACAGATTAAACAACAACCACAAGATGGATTTCCTCAAGTTTGGTATCATTTTAATCAGCATAATGGCACCATCCCGACAATGCCTGTAGTTTATTTAGCAAAATCCTAGTGACAGGTTTGTTTAAACTTCCATAAGCTGAGCTACAAAACCAGACACATATTGTAGACAGAGGTGGCACTATATTTGGAAGAAGGGAGCTAGAAGCTTTAGCTAGAACACATTATTTTAATTCCAAGCACGTCCCAAGCCTTTTGTTAGTTTTTCCCAATTTTTTCTCTCCAGTCGGCTGCCAATAATAATTTATATATCATCTCAGATTATTGTCATTGTTAAGTTCAATGATACGTGATCTTATTAGCAAATTCTCCTGTGTTTTTCTCCATTTCTGTTTGGGTGTCTGATTTATTCATTGTAATTAGTTAATTATGTTTAATTAGTTAATTATCATTTTATGGGAGATTAATTGCTCTTGTTTTGCTTGTGTAGGTGTCTGCTGCTTTTACAATTGGTTAATTCTTAATTGTTATTTTAAAATATATAGTTCTCACTTAACCATCCTATCTGGAGGTAGAATTGATAGAAGGCTTCAAATTATCAAATGATAGTTTGTTCTTCTAAAACGATTCTTTGTACTTTATGTTTTACGTTAATGCAGTGAAGTCGTACTAAGAGTTCTTAGAGGATCTCTATAAAATACCCCTGGCAGCATACGGAATAGATCATTAGAGGGCTCCGTTACTAGCGTGCAGCATATAATTAAAGGTGAAAAATATTCTAGTTTTCTTAATCTTCCTATTACTTTTATCTTGTCTTATCTATTTTCCTCTATACAGTTGTTTTGTTTAATAAAAATGCTGCAAATTTTAGTGCTTTTGCAAGGTCTATTTTTGGGTGTTTTTTCATTCACCTTTTCTTGTAAACCCTATAGACAAGCTACGGGAATTATTAATTAAAAATGACATATCTAAAGCATACTGCATATTGAAAAAATGCAGTTCCCCCAAAAATGCCCCATAAGTCAAGAAAAATGCCACCAAAACACTGTTTGTAAGAAGTTTAATATTTCCTTAATGAATTTGAGATAACATCTAATCACAACTTCTTTTAGTCCAAAAAGAAGGAAGAATGTGTAAAAAAATGAAAAGTGAGTGCACATGTCGATATACATACAGTACATGTAATAGATCCATATACTCTCCGTGTGTAACAGCAGGGAAAAAGTTTCTGGAAGTTTGTAAATGTGTTTTGTATATGCAGGTTTGGTGACTTTTTTGTGTCATACAGACAATTTTGTCATAAGGACAATTTTTACCAAACCTAGTGGATGCTTATGGAAGGGCAAAATAAATCAGACATATTGCAGCAGTCCCCTGCTGCTTGTCTAGTCCATGGCATAGTATATATTTGTACATTTAATTACGTGTCCTTACTTATCTTTTAGTTTGGCTCACATTTCCATAGATGACAAACTCAAGGTTCCTGGTTGAAAAAAAAAATGATGTTACTCTGTTGGGAGTTGCTTATGCTACATGTGTTTATAAGTGGCCACCTAGTGGTTGTAATGTGGATTGCAGACAGATTTGTGCTGGAATGTTGTAACATATTGAATTTGTATTTTGAAAATATTCGGAGTCGCTAAGATATTTACGGAAAGGAAAGGTTGGACACATCTGTAACAATTAGTAAGTTGGGGAGGTCTTCAAACAGAGGCTGGACAGACACCTGCCTGAGATGGTTTAGTGAATCCTACACTGAGTAGGGGGTTGGACACGATGTCCCTGGAGGTCCCTTCCAACTCTACCATTCTATGATTCTATGATTTTATCCAGTAGTGTTGGGCGAGCGTGCGTAGTTTTTCCGGATGCACAAGTGCTCAGGTCCCCGTAAGAAGCTCATTGTAATCATCTGAGCTGCGCCTCTCTCACTCTCTCTAGGTAAGGTCCTCCGGAAAAATGCTCAAGTTTCCCATTCACTTCCATTACGTTCTTTACTTGAGTCAAGCCTGTCCGGGCGTCCAATGTGGCCAATTTGAGTAATTCAAGCATTTCAGTGCTCGATCATCACGTAGTATTGGTATCATTCTGGTATATCTATTCTTACACAAAGTATGAAAAGTAAATGTAATACAGGTCTTCTTCATATGGCACTGATCTCTGCGTCTGATCTAAATAAATGTCAGAATGTCCATCTTCGGAGAGTGCTCTATAAAAAAAAAGCTACTTTCCCGCCTCAGCGAGTCGTTTATTGAGTATACTGAGAATTGTTTATCGAGAACTTGACACTGATCAATCATGTTTGACATTTCCTGACTCTGTGCTCTATGGTATTTCCTCCTGCTAACAATTACACAGACCATTCCATTGCTGAATGAATACAGATTACCAAGGGTATTAGGGTATTTGTTGTAATTTATCTATTACAGACTGGATTAAGAATCCCAAAGCTTCAAAAAGTCCTAAAGGAAAAAAGTACAATCTGCTGATAATTCCAGAAAGAAGACTTTAATAAATAACTCCATATGTGTCAAACCAAAAGAGCGATGATCTGCGGCAATGTGGAAAGACGTAAGTGCTGATGGAGCAGCGCCACTCCCAATAAGCCAATTATGCTCAAATCTCCAGGGGCAAAGATGTAAACATGACACCGAGGGGGATAAAATGAAAGCGAATAAGCAAGTAAGCTTAAAAATAAAACAACAGGCAAAAAGAATAAAATAAAGACAACACAGATTTCCTGCTGACTCGCAAAGTGAGAGGGTAGGAATCCAGCTCGGGGGGGAAAAGCTGCACCTTGATATTTCCTTTTAAATTTTAGGTTAGATGCAGACATAACAATCAGTAGCTGCACATTGCCTTGATTTACAAACACACCGTGTCCTCCACCTCTGTGCACCCATTCTTCCGCTCACACCTTAGCGATCGGTGGCAGTCTTGCTGACGCTAGCATAATGGAATGGAATATAAAGTCACAAATATCTTAACGATTGTTGTTTTGCTGTTTAGAAATGTCACATGAAGACCTGCAGTGCTATTAACCCCTTAAGGACTGGACGATTTTTCAATTTTGTTCTTTCATTGTTTTTTATCCCCCTTCTTCCAAGAATCATAACTTTAATTTTTACATTGACATATCAATGAAAAGACAGGTATTATATTTTATAATAATCCCATTCATTTTACCAAGTGATGTCCTGAAAAATGGTGACATAAAATTCGTAGTGCAGGGAAATGGTGAAAAAGCACAATTTTTTTTTATTTTTTTAACAGCGTTCATTGTACAATAAAAGTGTCCTGGTAAAAGAATTCATTAGGTGAGTACGATTATAGTGATATGGTGATACCAAGCGTTTCATTTTTTTTATATTTTGGTAGTTTAAAATATTCAGGACTTCAGAAAAATAATGTTTGTGTAGCCATTTTCTGAGACCCATTTTCTGATGCCTTTTTGGGGTAATATGACGGTGTTAAACACTTTTTTTTTGTTTGTTCCAGAGTTCACATTATGGGATAAATTCTTAAATATTTTATTTGTTCAGACAATAGCACAGGCAGTGATACCAGATGTTTTTTTTTTTTTTCATTTTGCAATTTGTTTGGGGAAAAATGGAGTGATAGAAATTTTTATATATTTTTTTAAATTTTATGTATCTTTGAAGACAATTTGTAATATATAATTTGGGAGGCATCTTGTGTATAAGTCTACCTCTCAGCTGGAAGATGCCTGAGCAACCTCTATAATTCTGTGTAATGTGGTTGGTGTATATGCAACTGTATGTTGCCAGGTCCCCCATCCCTAGTCTGTTAGTATCCCGTATCCTGTGTTCACTTTAGTCCACCATAGTTTGTCTTTGTTTATTGTGATTGCTTCAACGGTGTCCAAATCTTGAAACTACGTCTTCAATACCTGTACCCTGTGGCCGTATCGGCGGTACCTGTGGGGACTGAATACCCAGGCCAGAATTCTGACCCTGTCCCTGTCGCCATCCTGTCGGCATTGCTTGAACCTGTTCCAGTGGTTGTCCTGTCTGTACAGTGTGATCCTGTCCCAGTGGCCATCTTGTTCGCACAGTGTGAACTTGTACCAAGTGGCCATGCTGCTCAATCTGTGATTCTGAAGTGACTCCTTTGCCCTTTGGGGTCAGCAGATACTGTTGGACGTCGCCCTGGAGTGGCACCTGGCAGCTACCTGTCGCACAAGTCTGACCTCACCACTAGAGGCTCCAGTGAACATCAAGATCGATGCTTAGTCACACCCCTCCAGGGTAAGTCCGGTGTGTAGCACAGTGGATACACGAACCACGTGCACCACCTAGGAGCATTGCAGGATGTCTTTGAAATGCTGTTGTCATATTTGACAGCAACATATAACAGGGAAAACTGCTGCAATCTGAGTTAGCTTTGAGTTACTCTCAAATTTTGCCTGTATAACATGACCGATACTGCCTCTATGGCTCCTGAGCCTGCTTTATACAAGCAGTGGGTAACTCCATTGCACACATTTGATGGATATTGGTGAAGAATTAAAGCTTTTAACAAGTCCTTTCACCTACATATTGTTTTTCATAATTCTGGTGTCTTCTTATGGACCTTCTCAGGTACTAGAATTTGGTAGGCATGGAATCTCAATTGGAATCTTGACCATGGCATCCTTGGACATAGTAGAAAAAAATCATCTTCTCATAGAGCCATTTGGCTATGAAAATATATCTATTTTTAGTTAGGTCACTTTAGTTACAACTTTAGCCTTCCAAATTTGGACTAGTGATGTAAACTCTCTACCCATTGACATCATTAAATGTAAACTGAACCATACTACCTGGGATATGTAGGCTTTAGCGATAAGTTAAAAGGTTTGTCTGTTTGAAAATGTTTTTATACCATAGAGTTACAGAGGTTTATAATAACATATGGAGCTGTTACTCCCTCTCACCAGGTTCAGTGCTGCTTCCGCTGCTTAGTTGCTCTGGTCTTTGTTGATCTGCTGCAGTGGTGAAAACTTGTCTGCAGCACTCATAACCACTGAAGCCATTCACTAGACTCAGTGGCTCTATAGAAAATCAGAAGACTCGGCTGCTGTAGATAGTAGAAATGTCTGAGACCAGTGACGTCACTGAAGACATGATGTCACCACTGCAGTCAATCAACAAATACTGGAGCAACAGTGGAGAAGCAGCGCTGTACCCTGTGGGGATGAGTAATGTTCTGTTTGTTGTTTTAGGCCTCTATGACCCTATAGTGCAATTTCATTATAAAAGAGATGACCCTTTAGGGAAGGACACATCTGCATGAAAATTTGGCAGAATATACAATACCCTGTTTATCATGTTAACAGAAGCGTGTTAGAATATGCCTGCCAAAGATCAAAATAAGAAATCCAGTTTTCTTTTAGTAACATTTATAATATATACCTACTCTATATAAAATAGGAAAATAAAGCTTCTTGAAAATAAAGTCGGAAATGTTTTAAAAAATCCAATAATGTATTAATTATCTATTAATTTAGTCCCACCCTTTTTGCTTCATTTAGTTGATCTTTAGACCTTCTATTTCAGCGAAGAAACAGGGCTCTGAAGGAGGACAAGCCTTGAGTTAGCCCATTACAGGGGATTCCCTGGTTTATAAAAGTTATTTCAAATCATCCATTACTCTAGCAGAAGTTCCAAATTATGGAGTTCCATAAATTGTAGGGCAATACTTGAATAGCCCATTGGGTGCCACGTAATGCCCCATTTTCCCTGTGGGGGTGCTGCGAGGAGCAGGTCACTTTGATTGAAAATTACAGCTGAGCACTTGGGTTCTTTGAAGCAGAACAAACTTTAATCATTTTTTTTAAAGAAGATTTTACTGACAATAAATATATCGTCCAAAACAGACAATGATAATATCCTGACAATATAGAGGTCTCAGTTTCAAATGTTACAGGGATTTTAGTTATACTAAACAATTGTTCTTTACTAACCATCCCTGGGTCCAACACTGAGTCTCCATCACCACTCCCTTTTTCTGTTATTGTCTGCAGCACTGACATCACATTGGCACCACTGCAGTCAGTCAGTCAGCTCAACGGCTTTTAGTGCCTTGCGCCACCTACTTGGGCAGAGCCAATTAGCTAACTTATTCAACAGACAGTGCTGTTAATGCGAAGTCAGCGTTGCAATTAATAACAAATATCAGGTGTGGCGGCGGTGACTCACAGCTGGACCTAAGCCTGTTTTTTATTAACAAACTGCACCTGTACATAGATGTTTTTAAGTTTTCTAAAATTGAAAAACCCCTTTAAGTTATCACTTTAATACATATGAATAGAAATAATACTATTGTATCAAAATCTGTAACTTACAGGCCTACTTATGGGTGCAATTAAAGGCACTATCACACTTAGCGATCGCACCAGCGATCACGACAACGACACGACCTGGCGAGATCGCTGGTGCGATCGCTATGTGATCGCTAGTTAGATTCCAAACACAACTCATCAGCGATCTGTATAACGACCTCTGCGGTCGTTGGGAAAACCTAGTCCCACCTGCGACGCTGGTGAAGTCGTTCATAAAGGGTGTCACACTCAGCGATTCAGGCTCACCAGCGGGACACCAACGACCAAAAAATGGCTCAGAACATTCATGAGCAATCAGCGACATCTCAGCAGGGGCCACATCGCTGCTACATGTCACACACAGCTAAGTCGCTAACGAGATCGCTACTGCATCATAAATCGGTGACGCTTTAGCGATCTTGTTAGCGATCTCGCTTAGTGTGACAGTACCTTTAGTCTTTTGGCTCCTTTTCTTTCCAACCAAACTAAATTTCAAATGTAATTCTGTCTATTAGATAAAAAAAAATTAGATTCCAGAACACCTATAAAAGTCTCTAAGCAGAGCAAACATTACTATGTATTTTATTGCCGGCTGCTGAGAAAGACACATTCTGGGAACATCCACTCCAGACATAATGTATTCTGATGTGCAGGAAATATGGATAGGTATAATAGAGGCACACAGCCTTCTATAAAGAGAAATAACCTTGCGAAAGATGATTGTTACCAAACGGCTTCGCGTTACGACTCGTAATGGGTGTTTGCATCCTGTATGGTTGTCTTCCATTAGCTGAACGCTTGAGATTTGCTTATTTATTTACAGCTTACTTTATGCTACTAAATAACTTTACCTGCCAGAAAATGTACAAAGGCGAAAGCTGCGGTCGGAACCATGTAACACTGTTTTCTGTGAAAGTAAAAGAAGTATAAAACTAAGAAAATATACAAGAATATATATAGTACTGTACAAAAGTTTGAGGCAGAAGTGGAAAAATGCTGAAAAATTTGCGTGATTTGCTGAATTTGAATTGCTCATCCCTAGTGACCTCCTATAACTTTCATCAAATCATCAATACTTTGAGTTATACTTGCATAACATTTTGAGGGAACTCAATAAAGATGTTGTTCCAAATATTTTGGAGAACTAACCGCAGATCTTCTGTGCATATAGACTTGCAAAGATCCTTATCTCTCATCTCATAGTCCCAAAGAGACTTGATGATGTTGAGATCAGGGACCGTATCGTCACTTCCAGGTCTGCTGGTTCTTCCTTACACTGAGGATAGTTCTTAATGACATTGGTTGTGTACTTTGGCTCATTGTTATGCTGCAGAATAAATTTGGATTCAGTCAGACGTCTCCCTGATGTATTTCTTAGCACTGAAGACATCACTAACTCCTTTTTGAAGAAAAAATATGGCGCTTACCAGACTTTTGTGACCACTGGCTAAATAAAAAGTTTAAGAATTTTGGTAAGTGTCATGTTTCTTTTCTTCCATAAAATAGTTTGCTATTATCCCGATGATGTTGCACCACCAGTGTCTGTTAAAAGTAACTCCCAATTTTCCACAGCATTGTGCAGTGGATTTGAAGGTTGTATCGTGGTTTGGGACTTTGCATTGGCACACAATTCTTTTCCTTTGAAGACATCATTAATCCTGACCAAGTCCCCAACTACATTTGCAGAAATGCTGCTCAAAAATGACAACCTCTATACTTCACTGTTGCATGCAAACCTTCATTATTATACCACTCTTCAGCATTTCAGTGAAGAAACTCCAGTCATGAGCACCTGCCGCGATTTTTCTGCACCCTAGTTCCTATGCTATCAGGAATAGATGAATCACGTGGACTTGTTTCCATTTAGAAAATATTGTCTTTGGCCTTAAATAATCCATGAAGACTACTTCTGGTCAGACTACTCTGAACAGTACATGAGTGTAGCTGGGTCTCACTGATTGCTGACGGTTCTGACCTGATGGCACTACCGGACAGCTTCCGATTTCAAAGAGAAGTAAGCATGATGTGTCTTTCATCTGCTGCACTAAGTTTCCTTGGTAGACCACTTCATTTGCAGCCCTCAACATTGTCCAATTATTGGTTCCCTTAATGCTGAGAAATACAGGCAGTTACTTATACATCATGCAATATCACCAAGAAGGCATCTGATTCTCCAGATTTATTCTACAGCAGGACAATGACCGCAAACATACAGCCAATGTCATTAAGAACTATCTTCAGTATAAAGAAGAATAAGGAGTCCTGAAAGTGATGATATGGCCCTGACAGAGCCCTGATCTCAATATCATCGAGTCTATGTGGGACATGAAAAGACAGAAGATTTGAGCAAGCCTACATCCACGTCAGTGAATAGTTGAAAGCAAAAAAGACTGGAAAAAAAGTCAATACATCTGGTTAGTAGTATTTTTTACTAGGGAAGATCCCCAAAATGTCTTGTTTCGTTTTTATTGACAACTGAAGAATAAACAGTTAGAAATAAGCTTGTCTTCTAGGACAACTTCTCCACAGTGGTACTGATTTTCTACTGTTCCTGGAACTGCTGGATCATTCTCTTCTATAACATTCTCGGAAGATCTGTGGTTACTTCTCCAAGATGTTTGGAACAACCTGACCTAACCTGTAGAGTTACTTCAAAAACTGTGAGAAAGTGTACCTAGCAGAGTTCATTCTTTTATGCTGTTTTGAAGGCAAAGTGTGGTCACACCAAATATTGATGTGATTTTGATTTCTCTTTTGTTCATTCACTTTTGCATTTTTTAAATTGATAAAACAAACTATTAACACTTTTATTTTTTAAAGCATTCTTACTTTTGCATCATTTTTCCACACCTGTCAAATCTTTGCACAGTACTGCATATATCACCCTTTAAAGAAAAAGGCATGAAACTATCTTGTCTCTAGGAGACAATGGAAGAAAATGGTTGATGAAACACACAATTACATTACACATCTGCACAATTATACACACCTACACAGTTCTACACACCTGTGAATGTTTCACCGGACAGGCAATGCAGCAGGAATTTCAGCTACATTATAATAGCTGTTGATTTACCACTGATTAAAGTAACAGATAAAAATGTGTTAAAATATTTCATCTTCATAGAACACAAAATAGAAGCAAATGATAATTATAGCTGTTTCAGAAAATGATAAAATATTGAAAGAAACTGTGCTTAGAAACTTGATATAATGAAAAATATTATATTCAAGGAAAAAGTGCTGGAGGATCTATCTATCTATCTATCTATCTATCTATCTATCTATCTATCTATCTATCTATCTATCTATCTATCTATCTATCTATCTATCTATCTATCTATCTACGGTATCTAAGTCCAGAGATTGGAGGCAGCACACCATTCAAGTGAAAATAGCTTCTTATTTAATGACCGAAAATGGCGACGTTTCGGCTCCTTGGTGAGAACCTTTCTCAAGCCTTGATGTCAGTAAGGTTACCATAGGTCACACATGGTTGACTCACACAGAGGTTACTGTGAGACGTGTCACCTGTGACCTGCGGTAACCTCACTGCTGGTCACTGCAGCTGCTTTCTCACTCTACTCTCAGTGTATTTTGCCGGCCTTGATGTCACCACTCACCACATCATGTAGCAGAGTAAGGAAACATCATGGGACATATGATGGATTTATGGTGGACCATATTGGATTATTATTTTTTTGTATGGTAATAAATGAGTAAAAGAGGGTTGGGGAGTGCAATTTACAATTAAAAGACTTTTCTCTGTGTGTGCGTTACTTTTCACTATGGGGTTAGTAATTGGGGGGTGTCTGAAATATGCCTCTCCATTACTAACCCCTTGGCTTTATGTCAGTGGGGGTTACATAGCTGACATCAACCCCAAAAACCATTACCCTGCTTGCAAATGCACAAGTGCAAGCAAGAAGAGCCGAGTCTAAGAGCCAGAATTGGTGCATCTAATGCCTTTCTGATATGGCTGAGGGCTGGATTTATTAATATTGGAGGGGGACAATGTTCATGGCTTCTTCACAGCCTATTAAGATAAATCTGGAGCGATCTGCTTAGCTTTGTTGGTTATTACAAATAGTGGGGACCCCATATCATTTTTTGGAGTGGTCTCCCCTTTCTAATAGCCAGTAAAGGCTACGCAGACAGCTGTGAGTAGACGATGATAGTTGAAGTCTGCAACCGGCGGCTGGCAGTTACATAGCACTCGGACTGAAAATATGGTTGTGTGAGAGCTTACGTCATAGAATCATAGAATGTTACAGTTGGAAGAGACCTCAAGTGTTATCATGTTCAACCCTCTGCTCAATGCAGCACAGGATTCACTAAACCATCCCAGACAGATGTCTGTCCAGCCTCTATTTGAAGACTTCCATTGAAGGACAACTCACCACCTCTTGTAGTATCCTGTTCCACTCTTCGATCACCCTTATTGTCAAATAGTTTTTTTTCTAACATCTGATCTTTATCTTCTCCCTTTCAGTTTCATTTAATTGCTTCTCAAGTTTCCATGTGCAAATAAGAATAAGGATGATCCCTCCACATTGTGACATCCATTCAGATATTTGCAGAAAGCTATTAATTTTCCTCTTATCCTACATTTTTTGGAAGCTAAACATTCCCAGATACTTTAATTGTTCCTTTTGGGAAATACTTTGCAGTTTGCTCACCATCCTGGTAGCTCTTCTCTGAACTTGCTCCAGTTTTTCAATGTCTTTTTTAAAATGGTGTGCCTTGAACTGGATACAGTATTCCAGATGCGGCCTGACCAAAGAGGAGTAGAGGGAGATAATTACTTAATGTGATTTAGACTCTATGCCTCTCTTAATACATTATAGAACTGTGTTTCCTTTTTTTGCTGCTGCATCAAACTGTTGACTCATGTGCAGTCTGTGATCTATTAGTATACCCAAGTCTTTTTCACACAAGCCAAGTTCTATTCCTCTCATTCTGTAGATGTAATTTTTATTTTTCTTGCCAAGATGTAGAATCTTGCATTTCTCCCAGTTAAATACCATTCTATTAGTTGCTGCCCATTGTTCATACTTATCCAGATGCTTATGAATCCTTTTTCTGTCTGCTCTACAGTTAGCTATCCCTCCTAGCTTTTCATCTTTTGGCAATTTGATTAATTTACCTTCAGTTCCTTTATCCAGATCATTTATAAAAATGTTGAACGATATTGGGAAAGCACAGAGCCTTGTGGTACTCCACTTGAAACTCTCTTCCAATTGGATGTGCAACCATTTATTACTACTCTTTGAGTACGATCACAGAGCCAGTTATTAATTCACATAACCGTAGCCTTGTCAATTCCATACTTGGCCATTTTTTCAATAAGGATAGTATGAGATACTTTATCAAATGCTTTGCTAAAGTCGAGATATAGTATATCTGTATCTTATTTCCCTGATCAACCCAGTCAGTGATTCCAACAAAGAAGGAAATTAATTTATTCTGGCTTGACTTGTTTGCAGTAAACCCATGCTAGCTCTGGTTAATTACTGTATTCTTATCCAAGTACTTACATACATGCTGTTAAATAATTTGTTCAGTTTCTTGGCCTAGAAGTAAGGCTCACTGGCTCACTGTAATTTCCTGGCTCTATCTTCTTTCCTTTTTAGAAGATAGGGATAACATTTGCCCCTCTCTAAACTTCTGGGATTCTCCTGTTCTCCATGATTTTTCAAAGATTCTAGCTAGTGGTTCTGCAATTTCCTCTGTTAACTCTTTCAATACTCTAGGATGTAATTCATCTGGATCAGGAGATTTAAATTGATTTAAATCTGCTAAGTGTTCCCTCACCATCTCTCTGTTTACAGATAGTGTGGATTCATTTATTCCTTCGATATCATGAAGAAGATTAGTTGATGTTGCAATTGCTTTCTTAGAGAACACAGATGAAAAATAGGAATTTAAATGTTTGGCCTTTTCAATATCATTTTTGACCACTTCACCATTTTTATCCTGTAAAAATCCTATAGCATATTTCTGTGCTTTCAAACATCCAGCCATTGGACTATTTCTACCCTCTGAGTCTATTAAAATCTGCCTTTCTGTAGTCCAACTTTAAAGTCTGAGTCCTTGTTGGCCTTCCTCCTCTTGTAATCCAAAATTCGGGATAGCATGATCGCTGTCTCCTAAATTTCCAGCCACCTTTACTTCCTCAACCATTCCCTCCCTGTTGGTAAAAATTAGGTCCAAGATTGCAGATCCTCTTGTTCTTTCTTCTACTTTTTGAAAGATAAATTTGTCAGCAAGCGACAATAAGCTTTTTCTGGACCCATTACTTTGCCTGAGAGAGATTCCCAACAAATATCTGGATAGTTAAAATCTCCAATGATCACTATGTCGTACTTTTTTGAGAACGGGGATATCTGATGTAAAACGAGTTCATCAATATCTTCAGTCTGTCCAGGTGGCCTATAGTAAACACCTACAATAGTGTCCTTTCTGTTCTTCTCACCTTGTATTCTTACCCAAACAGTTTCCACAGAGCTACCAGTCTCTGAAGCTTGGATCTCTGTAGATATATACGTTTTCCTAACATACAATGCAACTCCTCCTCCCTTCTTGTTAATCTTGTTTCTAATAAATAAGTTGTAGCCTTCAAGGTTGGTATTCCAATCATCTATATCATCCCACCAAGTTTCAGTGATGCCTATGGCATCATAACTCTCTTCCTGTGTTAGCAGCTCAAATTCTCCTTGTTTGTTTCCCATGCTCTGCATGATGGCTGCATGGGACCAGAGCGGTGCCGAGAAAAGCAGAAGATGGTGGTTGGTAAGTATACATTAGTGGCATCACACCAAAGGTGAAATGAAAAAAAAAACAGTAGAGTGCTGCTTTAAAAATGTTAACCTATTTTGCTGCTGCAATTTCGCTGTAAGTTACTTATGTAGCTAAATGTTTTGCAGAAATGCCATGAATTTGTCAGAGCTTCTGGTTCTGAATGCTCTCGCTGTCTACGTCTTTTACTGTATCTCAGTTTAAAGGCAGATGTAAACGAGCGTATTTGTTATTCGAGTGCGATCCGACAAAATAATGGATGATACTCGTAACTGAACAATGTTAGTCAAAGGGGCTGTGGACATTACCGGTTCAGCTTGGGGAAAAAATCACATCATGCATGATTTGTCTCTGTAAATCAGGTGAGGCACATCCATTCAAGTCTATGGGTGTGAGAAAAAAATTGGATTGCACACAGACCAATATTATTCAATGGGGCAGTGCAAATTAGTGATTTTTTTCACTGACTGATTCAGAGTGTGAAAAAATTGCAGCATGCATGATTTTCCTTCAGAAATCAGATGAGACTCATCCATTCAAGAATATGAGTTTGAGAAAAAAATTGAATGTTACAGTAAGCATTTGATTTTTATGGATACATTGCAATTCTGTAACATAGGAAACTAAATGGTCTTTTAAATGATTAATAGCTGCTGCTGTAAAAAAATGGATTTCATATGGACAGCACACAGAACGGTAAATAAGAAAAAAAATTGTCACACTTTTCTGGATGAAACTCTGAACGATTTTTTAATACAATTGTGTGAACCTACCCTACAGTAGGGGAAATAAGTATTTCATCCTATGCTGACAAGAACAGTCTATAAT
>VIAB01000997.1:220112-231864 GCA_009801035.1 Oophaga pumilio
AGTTAGCAACTACTGACTGTCTGTTAGTTGTTAGGTCCATAGCAAAGATAACTCCTATAAAAATGTTTTCTCAATCATTTCATAATATAACCATCAGCCCAATAACACAATGCAGATGGTGGTCAGCACATCCAGACAGGCGAATCGGAAATATGGAATTCACTGCAGTCTTATATAAGACATTGATATACCACATACTCAGCAATGATACATTTGTGCATATTGGGCGGGATGAGCTAGATACCATCGTACTTTTCTACTGCATTTATTGCATTAATTAGAAAGAATAATTAGCTTCAGGGCCATAAGTAGTGTATGTCCCATTGGTCTGATCTATCTCTTGTTATCTTCCCTAGAATAACTGTCTCTAGAGCTAAACAGGGTCCTTCAGGGTAAAGCTTGTCTGTATATCACCTGTATGACCTACAGATTAAAAAAAAGAACAGCAAACTGACATATTTCCTGCCATGCTCCTAAATGGTTAACCAATACTTTTTCTTATTGCTTACACATGCAAACACCTTTTAGTGCTTGTAAAAGTTATTATGCTGCTGCCATTATGGCAATAAAATAAATCTAGTATGCCATATTGCATAATAAATTCAGCAGCAAGGAATGAAAAGCCATGAAAGTACAGATGTTACATGTAGCAAATCGCATTATATGGAAGCATAGAAGTAGCATAGTCATAACAGAGCAGATAAAAGGAATAACACAATATACTTTACTAAGGTTTAAAGTAGCACAATAATAACTATAAAGATGATTTCAGAACATGGCACTAACTGATGATGTATAGGATTTAATTCAGGATACCAAATGTTTTCATATTTGGATTAAACTTTAATTCAAGATAAAAAATGGTGCCTTTCCCATAACAGCCAATGAAGTTGAAGCTTTCATCAAAAAAGGAAATATTTGATCCAGAATGTGATTGGTGGCTTTGAGTAAAATCTTCACTTTTCTTGTGGAGTTGTGTTGATAGCTCTACTCTATTAGTCTCATTTGTCTTGCCTTGCCCACCCCTGAGTTACAGATACATCTCCACCCTTTTCTTTCCACGAATGCTATTAAAATTTTCTCCTAGAAATTCCAGACATTTACTTGATATGCTGGCAGAAAAAATAAAAATCTCCAATGGCTGCAAATCACACCATCACCACTAAGTGGCAGCATATAGCCACGTGTAGCAAAAACAACTCCCGACAGAGTATCACAAAAATATATTTGTGGTTTTTAAATCTCTAAAGTTCTGTTCACACTTGTGTCATGATCTCCATTGTATCAGATGTCCTTCTACTGTGAGGCATGTTGGTGGGGTCCATTATAAATCAATAGAATCCATTATAAAATAAGTCAATAAGATACATAATGGATCCTTTAAAAAACTAAGCCTTAGAGGTATGGATGGAGATAGCAAACATCACAAATAGCATTGATGTGCTAGTACATGAAGAATAACAGAACCCTGTTCTACCTGAGTGGAGTTAGATGGGGTATAGAATTTGCAGTTGCACTTAAAGAGACACTGTTACCTGGTTTTCCCAATATAAACTGCAGCCACTAACTTTTCTGCCTGTTTTACAGTATTCTAGAAAGATGTATATGAGTCTCCAATCCCCTCTGTATAGCCCCAAAAATATCTTTTATAATGCTCCCATATGGCGCAGCCTGGTCCCACAGGCGTCTTGGATCATGATCCGGCGCCTCTTCTCTGGTTGCAAATGCCATCCTCCTTCCCTGCTTCATGACAATGATGAGTCCTACGTCATCAACACAGTGGACCGCAGTCACGCTCCTGTGCAGGCTTACTTCTCTCTGTTCACAGGAGGGCAGAGCAAAGTACTGGAAAACGCATGCGCCAGGAGAGGCCAAAGAGCGCCGATGAACCGGAAGTAAAGCCGGAGCATGCGCATTACAGCACTTTGCTCTGCCCTCAGCACGGCAGAATGAACTATACCTGCGCAGAAGCCCAATTGGGGGACACTACCATATGTGGATGACATAGGACACAAAGCAGGGAAGAAGGACGGCATTTTCGACTAGAGGAGAGGCGCCGGATTAAGACCAGGGATGGCCATTGGCCATATGGTGGCATTATAAAAGATATATTTGGGGCTGTTTAGAGCAGGTTGGAGACTCATTTACGTCTTCCTAGAATACTTTAAAAAAGGTGGTGGCCCTACTTTATATTGGTGAAACCTAATGATGGGTACCTTTTAAGGCCGATGCCAAAGGAACCCAAAGGTTCCTCTGCTACCCTAAGATGGATATTATAAATGGATCATAGGCAGGGGTCCTCTGACAGATTTTTCTTTGGACCTCTTGAACTTCAAGATATATCTTGGATGTTTAGAGACGTTTTGGGGTAATGGGAGACCATTACTAACCCGGCAGGCTCCTCATTTTTCATTTTTGTCTGTTACACTTTATATATATTGTACTACTTTAATAAGCGCAGAAGACAGACATGTTGGAAATACAATCTGAGCGTTCATTGCTATGAGGTTCTGCAGCACTTTGGACCACAGCCTGATCCTCCAGAAGGGCTGGCATTCCGCTCTGAGAATCTTTCAAACAAAATACTAATAGCTGAAATATTAATAAATCATTTGAGTTGTTAATTGCTATCACTTTACATGCAGACGAGAGATATGCCTTCCTACCCTTTCATTGCCAGAGGGTCTAGCCACTCATTGATCTAAGGCGGCGAGGTGGATTATCTGCAGATAATGCACCATAATGTGTCTGTAATGTGCCTCCAGGGTACATTTGAGCACTGTGTGCTAGAGAAATAAATAGCGTTTTATTTATTTCATTCTTTTTTTTTTGTGTGCTGGAGCACGCTCTCTGCCAAAATACCAACAGATTGAGTATATTTTAAATAGCCATATAACAGGTGCCTATTTAGTGAGTTCTGCTGAGCAGGAGGTTCATAAAACACTTAAAGACCAGGGAAACCCATTAATAAGTCAGCTTTTACCTTCCCACAAAAATACAACTACACTGTGATTTCTTAATTAGAAAATAGATAAATTCACCCATCCCTGAAAAAATATAGTTATATATAAAATAAATTGCAAGATAAAAGTCATGCCTTAAAGGGGTTATCCAACAGTGATTTTTTTTTTTTTTTTTTGCAGGCATGGATAATTTTTAGAATAATAATAAACAGAAGCATACACACGTTCAACGACCCCAAGAATCCAACTTAGTCTGCTCCAACACCGAAAGCAATGTCTTCTCTGTTTGGAAATCAAAGAGCATCCAATGATCCACTGTTCTAGAAATGTGACCACTGCAGACAATCACAGGCTGCAGCAATCTTGTGAATTTTGAACAGGGTAGACATTGCTTCCGTGAACTGGAGTAGAAATGCATTTTAGCCTGCGCTGGATCCGTGGGGTGATGAAAGTGAGAAAGTCTACATTTAGTATTTAAAAATCATCCATGTCTGTATAAAAGAGGATTTCAGTGTTGGATTACACCTTTAATATTTTTGTCCAGTTCACACAATCATTTTTGATAAAAGGGTTCCAAAGCTAATCACCGAGTTTACTACTACTGGTATCCTTAGCTATAAGTTATGACTGGGACATTTAGCAGTAAGTGTTACATTTCTCTACAGCGCCACCCCAGGATAAATGAAGAATTACACAGTTCCCATTGAAATCAATCAGCTTCTGTAAATTCTAACATTTGAGAGAATCTAATCAAACCGTGGTGTCTGTAATGGTAGTTCCCTTTGCACCACTCCACAGGCTCCGTGCTTCCTTGGGGCAACTTCCGACCAAGTTACCAGCAAATTCAGAAACAAATTGTATCCAATGCACCAGAGAGTTGGTTCTATTTCCTTTATTCATCCCAAATGCCTCATAAAAGCAACTTATTGTCCAAATTTTCTAAGAATTTAAATTTTCTGCTTTTGCTCTGCAAATCTGTCAGGGTACAGTTACAACATGTTAACAATTTGTCCAGAGGTGGACTTAGACATCAAGGGGCCAAGTAGAATAAATGTCCCCTATGGTCTTAAAACTGACTTTATTGCCATAAAAACATTTCTACATGATAGTACACCAGTGATCATGACTCATGAGTCACTAGCCAAGCCCTCTGTACATATCTTAATCAGCAGATACGTGTTGTTTCGACCTAACTGGGACCATTTTTGGCCAAAAGCTCAAACACCCTTCACCTATTCAAACTAACTGAACATATCCAGAGAACACTGAATTTTCATAATGGACTTTATATTCTATAAATTGGAAAGTTTAGCCAATTGTTTGGCTTTTTCCATACTGTACTGCAATCCCATGAGCTCTCCCTCTTCCGGCTGTAGGGTGCACCAACACTCTTCTTGTGGCTACATTGACTGAACGGATCGCGGTCTCTGTCTCCTTGTTTGCACTGTAATTTAATGCTGAAATTGAACTCATTTCTGTGTAATGAGATGTTAGAGGATTATCAGCAATGTCAGGCCCAACTGACTCGAGCTTATTCAGCTAGTGTAATGACAAAGGCTGTAAGCACTGGTAAATCCACCATTAACTAGATCAAGGAAATCAATCTTTGCTTAATGACTCAGCCTTTTGACAGACACATATGTCTCTTCAATCTTCCTTGAAATGGTGAGCCAAATGTTTTTGGATATAACAAAGAAGTAAAAAAAGAAAAAATACTTTAATCTTGGGTAAGACCAAATTTACAATTTCCTTTGCAAAAGCTATGGTTAAAAGCTATTTTCATAACTTCTTCCTGTAGCCTGCTAGGATTTACTATTTTGTACTTTCTGTTGTTGAGGGTTTTACTGTTCTTTTTCCTAATTCTAGGATTTCTAGAGGGAAAAAGTGAAAAGGAGCCGATGTATTTCCATATTTTGAGAGCATAAGTTTCCCCTTGATCATGATTTTATACTTTTATACATTGGTACAGTTTAGTTTTAGATACAGTTTACATTACAAGTTGAGTAATTTTCTAAAGACATTGGGTTTCTTGACTTGTGCAGCCTAAATCATTATCCAGAGCTGCACTCAAACTTCTGCAGAGGTTGAAAAACTGGCAAAAGCCTTATTGTCAGATGAGTGTCCCTTAGCTTAGTCAAACATCTGTAATGTAGAGGTACAGTTTATTCTACATCATTAGACTATATAATAAAAGGTAATAAACAGGCCACTTACCTGAAAGCTAAATTGTCAGATATATCTCCACGCAGACACGAAACCAGCAAAGAAGGCTGCAAAAATGCAGCTCTGAAGCTTCAGTAGTGTGAATGCTGCTCTGGACTACATAAAAGTCATCATAACCTAGGATCAAAGTCAGATAAATAATGCAATGTACTGTTGTTATCAGCCACCAAACAGCTGACTATGCTTTTAACAAGACCCTACATTATTAACATAGCCTGCTGTACATTAATATGATAGCATTCTACAACTAAGTGTACATATTGGTCATTTATTTTAGCACCCTGGTGTTCCATGGAAGATCATTTGCCGGTTGCTACATGACTAGAGTGTTTTATATTTGTTCTGTTCCTTTTTCCTTATCCTGCACCCTCCCTCCTAATTACAATAACGACTCCACAAAGTGATTTTATAAACCATTTTGTTAAAAAATGTCATAAATATTGAGACCTAAATTATCCACTGAACAACATTTGAAACCTGATTATCAACCCACCGAGGGTGGAGGTCCTTGTATTAATGATCGCTCAAAGCAATCATGAGCAAAAGTCCAACATTAACCCCCTGTGTTATGACAGACTGCCATCCATTTTACCACAACTGGGAAGTGCAAAGTCTTGCTCGATCCTTCCACCGATTAACCCAAGCCACTATTCCTCCAACTCCAAGGACCTCACACTGCCAGTACTACTGTGACAATATCTCTCCTGCTATCTCATCTGCCAATCCACCTACTGTTCCTCATAAAATTCATTAACTAATCCCTGTTCATAACTAAGAAGTAACTCACTACAGACTTTGTGTAAGATCTTCGTCGCTCCTTGATCCTAAGGGCAGGTAAATGGGAAATTCTGTTGCTTACTCTATCCAATGCTCAATCCCACCTGCTTCTCTCAAGAATTTTAGCCCCTAGTTCTCCCTTTACTTCTGCACTTCTAAAATTACTCAACAAGTAATGTGCAGATGTCAAAATCTTTTAAAATAATCCTCAACCCCAGCACTCTCATCAATATATATTGCAATCATCATATTATGTAGCACTGTGTACTTACAATTGCTCAATTTGCCTTTCTACCCAGATAATTCTTCTCTTTTCTCATTTTTCTGTTCTATGTAGAAACAGGAAGTCTCTTTTCCCTGCATGAGTCATCCCCCTTTCCAACTCCTGATCCAGCTGTTCCCTCCTCCCCCTGCCAGGGATTTTTTTGCGGTGATGACTCATGCAGGAAAAATAAACTTCCTTTTTCTTCTTAGAAGGATTTAGCTAGTCAGTTTTTAATCACATGATGGATCTTATGGAAAAGAGAAGAATTATCTGGGTAGAAAAGCAAAAGGAGCAATAGTAAGCACACATTGTTATATAATATGATGACTGAAATATATATATTTTGATGGAAGTGCTTCTTTAAGGTAACACACAGATTGGTTTTATGCATTAGAGAGGCCTTTTTCTGTCCCTTATACCATTTTCATGACTTTCGTGCCTCTGTTGCTTTGCGCATTGCTTAATAATAGTGCAGTTCTGCTGGAGAGCTGGATCTTGCATAGATTCTGACTATCCAATATCAAAGAGAATATCTTCAATGTATGCATATATATGTATCTAAGGCATAAAATTGTCTACTTTAAAGCTTTCTCCCTTTATATGGCCATTATGCGACGTGCATGTTCAGCCGCATCGGCTATAGGCTTCGTTGTCTGCATATAAATCCTGATAACTTGACACTTTACCAAGATCCAGACAAAATCCACAGGAAAGCTGGAGAGCTGGTAAATGTGACAACCCGCCGAGCATTATAAGTAGAAAAACAGAAGCCACATGAATGTAGATACTTGGCTTGACAAAGCCAAGAGTGGTTGCTAGTCCCTCTCTGGCCTTGCAGAGTTTGGCGTCTGTGTAATGATGAATGAGGGTTGCCAGGGTATCTGTATGTAGCGGTGATACATTGCGATGGCACCAGATGGTATAGTACAACTTCTATGATATGAGTTTTACCAGCAGGATTTATCAATGCCGACATTTCCTCTGTGTATTTGCATTTTGATTTAGCTGGAACAGGACTGCAGTATTTCAGGGATCGGATTCTGTATCCATCTCTAGGAGACACGAATACTTTGTTTCTCCAGCCTTTTATCTACTCCCGGGTTTATGTTTTCCATCTTCGTGATAGCCTGGCTTGCAAAATCTCTTGGAATGAAGCTGGACATGAAATTGTAGTCACTCAAACACAGTGATATGAGGAATACAAGATTAGCAATAATCGGGAATCAGTGTCCTGACACCAAGTTTTATCCGCTTAGGGCAAGAAAAGCTTCCAGTGAATTGTACAAGGGATAGGAACCATTGTTTAATTGGAAATGTAATTTAGTTGTACTGTCTTATGGAAATGTTTACAAGAACATTCAAACAGGAAGGAAACGTTAAGATTATTTAAAAAAGCACGCCTGTCAAAAGTTTTTATTCTCTTAATATATTACAGTGATATTCTACATCATCATATACTTTCAATTGCTCATTTTGCCTTTCTACTCTGTTCATTCTTCTCTTTTTCATTGGGTCTATGACATCAGGTGATTAAAAACTGACTAGCTGAATCCTTCTAAGCTCTATGTAGAAACAGGAAGTCAATTCTCCCTGTATGAGTCATCATTAGAAATACAATTCTACATCACTGCAAAATTATTGGCAGTCCAGCTCCACCCCCTTTTCAAATCCTGACTCAGCTGCTCAGCTCCTCCTTCCTGCAAAAGGACTTTGCAGTGATGACTCATTTAGAAAAAACAGACTTCCTTTTACTACATAGAGTTTAGAAGAATTTAGCTAGGCAGTTTTTAATCACGTGATGCTATGCAAAATGGAAAAGAGAAGAATTAATTGTGTAGAAAGGCAAAAGGAGCAATTGTAAGTACTCAGTTATATATAATATGATGACGGCAATCTTTTACCAGGATAAAAATTTTGATTGGAGGAGGAGGAGTGCTTCTTGAACAGTGAGTATAATGATGGTTTTAACCATTGGGGTTAGGTAATATTTTCATTGTATTATTAATTTGTAAATTAGTGGAAAGCTGAGTCTCGCATCAGGATAAAAGATCAAGTTTATTAGAAATGTATTAAGAATCCAAAATGCAAGCTAGGTGTCATTCACATTTCATGATGTACTCACCCATGACTAAGTTCTGAGTGCAGCTTTTCCTTTGCGTGTTGCTGCCTGCTTTTGATTGGTCAGCATCAATCAGGGGAAAAAAAGTATATGCACCCACTTTGACTTTAATTACTAATATCTCCAAAACAGAGAGGCAAAGTAACAAAAAATATTTATTCCATTCTGCATCCACAATTAATTTGTGTGTCCAATCCAACATGAAAAATTTGGTGAAAGATCCACTTTAATTCAATACTTATTACAGCATCTGTATTCATAAGGCTCAATAAATAATATTGGCCCAGAAATTCTAAGTGGGATTTTTGCACCTACCTACTGTATAAAGTCAAGTATTTTACTTGTAGTTGGTAACTAACCTCTTGCATTAGTCATGAAAGTCATTAAAACGTTAAATGTGAAAATGACGCTGTTTTACCAAATTAAATAAATAGCAATGTTCTCTTATCTTTAATTGTGGCCATTCAGCAACAAACCTCATCTATTTTTCAGGGCAGTATGCTGCAATTTACTGAGGTTCAATCTCAATAAAATGATGGCCTTATTAATTTGCTCTAACTGAATCTGTGCAGAATATTGATCTATCACTATTATGACTCAAATTATTCATCTGGTGGTAAGATGATGATTATTAATAATAAAACACCTCATTCCATCTCAAATGAGAATGTTCCTACATTCACTGTGCATGCAAAAGATAAAGCAGGCAAACATGCGGTATAAGCTGCTCCAGGCCAGAGCCTGGATTGGGAAGATACCAGGGGCTTAAAATTGTGTGGAGGACCCCTCCCATCAAATCAGACTACAGGTGAAAGATAAACATACAACTAAAATGCATTAAAACAGTTCTTCAATCTCTGTAATTTTCATAAAAAAAACATGAAATGCCCAAATAATATTTATTTTGAAGAGAACAAAAAAGGTCTCAATCTGTGAACTCGGCTTCAGGATAATGGCCACCACAATCTCCATCTGCGCACGCGCGGCCTCCCGCGGCCATTTTCCTGAAGCCCCAGGAAGCAGAGTACTCTATCTGCGCACGCGCCGCCTCAGGAAGTTGGCTGCCACCACCAAGAAACCTGGCTCTGCTCTCCTCTCTGCTCTACGTGGACACCGTGCCACGGCGTCACCTCACCTGAGGAAGGGACCCTGCTCAGGTGCACGCCGCCCACTGCGCCTCTGCAACGCCACACCTCTGCCACCACCACACCACTGCCGCAACACACCACTGCCGCAACCCCCGGTAAGCCTGCGTTCAGACTATAAGACGGTATGTATATTAATATACATACATGTATATAGTTTTGGTCATTAATTGGAGTTTACAATAAATTCAGGTTATAACCTAAGAGCAGGATAGATGACATCTTTTCTATCGCTGGGGACCCCGTGCTGAGGACCCTACTTTAATATAGTAATGTTCATACTGGTGCACTGGGCATTCTCAGGCAGTCCCACGGACAGTAAATAAATGGTAATACTCCATTCACAGTGGCACTCCCAAGTCTGTTCTCTGGATCAGATGGGCCCCAGCTCCCGCCACTAACAGTCTGCTCAGCATTAGAGGAGGCTGTCAGTCAGTTCAATGGGCTTGGTTATAACCACCTCTCTCGGTACACAGAGAGGTGACTGACACTGCACCGGCCAAACCCTATGACTGAAAGCTTGTGGCTGCCGGGTGGAATAAAGTTCATTTCCTCCCGGCAGCAGGGTTCCCAGTGCGGCAGCCGCAGGGTGTCAGAACTCAATTAACCTTCAGATTAATCGCTTATTGGCAGGCTCATAACGTTTTTTACATGACAGGTTCCCTTTAAGTAAGGAGGCAGAGCTTCCTCCTATTCATGCTTGCAGGCTAAATACCCTAACACAATGATTCAAAAGAACAATTGCTTTTCCTGTGAAATCGGAGATTTGCTCTAAAGAAGCACTCCTCCTCCTCCTCTCATCAAAGCTTATATCCTCTTAAAATATTGCACTCATCATATTATATAGCAGTGTGCTCTTACAATTGCTCATTTTCCCTTTCTACCCAGCTTATTCTTCTCTTTTCTCTGCTCTATGTAGAAACATTAAGTCTCCTGCCCCTGCATTTATCATCACCCTCTACCAGTCCTGACCCAGCTCCTCCTATTCCCTACCAGGGACTTTTGCAGTGACTCAAAACTTGTGCAGACAAAATTGACCTCCTGTTTCTACATAGAACTCAAAAGTATTCAGCTCGTCAGTTTTTAATCACGTGATATCATAGACTTAATGGAAAAGAGAAGAATTATCTGGGTAGAAAGGCAAAATGAGCAACTGTAAGTACACAGTGCTGTATAATATGATGACTGCAATATATTAAGAGGATAAATGTTTTGATGGGAGGAGTTCTTAGTTAAGTTTATGAGAGTGATGAAATGAGTGACCCCCAAATGTTTACGAAAATCTGTCAGCAAGTTTTTGATATCTAATCTGAGGACAGACTAATGTAGCAGCTGATATGCTGGTTTCAGGGATGTGTCACTTTTTGGCTTTGTTCTGTTCTTTCCATAGAATTAAGGTTTTATCACCATGAGATTATCACTCCTGAAACCAAAGTGCATGTGAGCCCTGGTCCGACCACGCCACCTCCTCTGATAAACAGCTCACTGTTAATAGACAATGTACACAGAAAGCTGTGTGCAGGGGCAGCTTTTTGAGCTCTGCTACAGTCTATATCTAAAAAGTCTAATTGTGTCCCAACTGCTGCATGCAGTAAACTAAGTGATGCATAGCTGGAATCAGAGTCTCTTTCTCTACATTATACTGCTCTTAAATCAGGTGGCAAAAACCTTGTTACAAATTCCCTTTAAAAGTTAAGAAAAAATTGATAAATGCTACAACCACTGGGGGCCGAGTTAAAGGGTTTTTTTTCAAGCTTTCTGTATAATTTTCTGTGTGTACCTAGGATGCAGGATGCTGACAGTTTGTAATATACTCTCTGTCAGCATTCTGCATGGTGTCCCAGGTATCACACACAGTCATGTGAGCAGCTGTCTCCTGATTCTGGAGCAGCTGCTCAATGCCGGACTAGAGTTTTACTGTCTGGTAGAGACTGGTCATAACCACCATCAGTCTCTGCCAGACCTTCCCCCTCTTGCCTCCTGCTCCAACCTCCCATGCATAGCACAGTGTGAGGCAGCAGGGGAATGACTTGACTCAGGTGACTGGATGAACCAAGAAGGGAAAAGGCTTCTACATAGGTGACTTAACATCACTATTGACTGAGGTTCAGCTGAGGTGTATTATGAGGTATATGTGTAGATATACACATACACAGCTATAGACTCTTAGTACTCGTATCTCAGGGGTAAGGTGGGGACATGTGACACTTAGCGTTGAGCATTCCGATACTGCAAATATTGGGTATCGGTCGATATTTGC
>VIAB01000997.1:239973-254457 GCA_009801035.1 Oophaga pumilio
TTTTTTTATACTATGTACACTAAATGATAAAACTGACCTGCCATTATGATTCTATAGGTCATTATGAGTTCATAGACACCAAAGATGTCTAGGCGCTTTTTTATTTAAGTAGTGAAAATAAAATCCAAAAATTTGATAACAAAAAAGTCGCCATTTTCCAAAACCTGTAACATCTGCATTTTTCATGATCTGGGGCTGGATGAGGGCTTATTTTGTGTGCGCAGAGCTGACGTTTTTATTGAGAAGAAGTTGCAGTACTTCGATCGCCTCTGCTACACACAGGCGATGATCAGATCGCCTGTGTGTATCAGAAATGCTCAATCTCTATGAGTGCCGACCACAGGATGGCGCTCATAGCAATCTGGCAATGACAAATACAGATGTCTGCTTCAGACCTCTGGTTGTCATGCCGACCCATCGGTGATCTGCGATCATGTGACGGGGTCACCGATGGGCGGGATTTACGTCACTCTTCCGGTAAGTGCAAGTTAAATGCCACTGTCAGAGATTAACAGTGGAATTTAACTAATTAACAGCCGTGGGTGGATCACGATTCCACCTGTGTCTGTTGCGGGCACATGTTAGCTGTATAGATCAGCTGTCTTGTGCCCGGAAAGGTGCGGGCTCAGCGCCGGAGCCTGCACCAAACAGGGGGAATCCGACATCGGGCGTAATAGTAGAAAAGAGTTAAATATTACTCTGTCCATGTTAACTGATAAGGAAGAAGAGACAAAGAGAAGGTTCATTAGATGTGTGGTAAACAGAAGCCGTATGTAATGGCACTTATCATAGACAACATGGAAAAGCTGAATATTAATACAATATTCTATCATATATTACACTGACATTACTTCCAATAGAAAAAGAATTTCTAATATATTTTTTATCTTATCACTGTATTACTCGACCCATACCTACACTGGTGATGAAGGGTTAATACATCCTTGCCAGACTATATAATGGCGTAACAAGCAATTCAGTTAGTTAAATAATCTGGGCCGTTGTACACGTAGCATGGATTTTATTGTGCTTGGTGCCAGGCATGCTGGAGCCAAAATGTATCCCTTGAGTCAGCGCTATTTTTGCCGCTGTTCCCTTTTTTACAATTAGATGATACACAGCCGTTAAGAAATAGTAACAGTATGTTAATGAGTTTAATGTGACACAGCAGTCCATGAGCAATTTTTGCACCTGCATCTAAGATGTGAACAGATGTGAAAATAACAAAAGAATTATCCCAGGCCTTTTATAAAACGTCATGCTATGCTAGTCGAGGAGTATCGAGACAGCGTCACAAAAATCTGTCATTTTACTATCTACCATATCATCTAAAAAAAATATAGTGTCACCAGAAAAAAACCCAAACAAAACAAACTTCAGAATAGTTATTTTTTACTAAATAAATCTATAAATATTTTATGCATAGTGCCCAATGGTGGGATATTGACCCCCTTTGTTGACAAGTTTATAAAATGCCCTAAATTTTAGCAATCATAAAGCCTATCCTTGCGTTTAAGTGCTGCTCTGCTGCCCACAGGTAAGTGGTGTTATTACAGGATAGTGGCGGTCACTGAGCCCACAACGATTCCCCCAGCTCAGTCTTCTGCTGCCAAACACATGCTAGTAGCAAACTCTCTTGTATCTGCACAATAGCTGAACGCTTTCAGCAGCAGTGAAGAAAAGGGCGAAACTGAGGAAGCGATCACGTGAGCAAATCATGTGGGCTTGCTAAGTTGAGTACTATGAACAATATGTAAAATGTCCATTTTTAATACTAGGTGCAAAATTTGGACCCAGGCCCCCACCTGCATGTAACTGTTCTAGATTCTATAAAGACATGCATGCTCGTGTTGTAGTGTCCCCCATTCTGGCTCCTGGTAAAAATCTCCCCCATCCTTGGTCCCATGCTATGCATATTGCCCCATCCTGGGCTCCTTCTTAGTACTTCCTGGTCACTGGCAAGTCGACGTCAGCTGTGGCCTCTGATTGGCCGATGGCATGTATTGCAGGGCAGGTACAGGTGGGTCTCTGCAGTGCAATACATTTCACCTGAATGTGCGTCAGAGGATGTGCATCCAGGTGTAGTTGGTGTCGGCGGGTCCTCCTCCCACACGGGAATGGTCACAGTCGCATCCTCTCTGACCACAATCCGTTACGTCCATGCTAATGATCCATGAATAACAAAAAGGTATTGAAAAGTAGCACAAGAGTAAACAATTGTGATATTTATGCTTGCTTATATCAGGGATAACATTTTAGGGAATTTTATGTCTGGCTAGAAAGTGGCCAACTTCTAATAAAGGTTGTTGTTTTTTTCACTAAATCAATAGGATTTATGATGTCTCCTCTCAGTGACCCTGTTCTATGTGCAAAAATTAGTGATGTTTTACTTGGATGGTCTTTTATTTGAGTGAAGATAGAACATTTATCCAGCATTTGTGTCGAAAAAGTTAATTGAACATCACTGACAAATCATCGATTTCTAAATGGAAAAGTTGACTCCTTTAATCTCCTATGTGGACATCCTAATGCCAATAGTTTTTTGCTTTTCTAAGTATTTAGATTGCTATTCACGGACTGTGCACTAAATACATTTTTTATCAGAAGATGCCTGGAAGAAATAAGGATAAGAATAATCGAAGATGCTCTTAATTAGAGATGAGTAAATCGATTAACTTGGTTTGAAGCTCCCGACAAATAATTATAAGTCATTTCAACGTGTGAATCTCAAAACTATTCTCGTTGGCTGCTGAATGAAAATGACTCAATGTAATTCTGGTCATTCTTACATGGAATGCAACGTGAGACTGACCTGCCGGAATGGCCCGTTATTCTTCTATTACTAAGCCAACGGTGGACACCAATCAGTTCTCACATTTCTACTTATAACTGAATAACATCTGATGTGACTTTGCGAAAAAACAGCTAAATATCAAACATGGAGGAACATGAATAGCAGGCAAGCATCACTGCATTTAAACTTATGCTGGTTCTAGGACTTTTATCGACTTTTCATTATTAGACTTCAGTATCACAAACAAAAACTGCACAATAGCAGGTTTATTATCCATGAATGGTGTTTAACTGTAATTCTATTTTTTTTCTGGAAACTTAGACATGAAGAGTACTCTTGATATAAAGGCATCGGTTGTAGACAAAACATATTTGCAAATTGTTTATGACGCTTTACAAATAATATTGCTGTTTTTTTTTAAGTTCTCTTATTCCCCCGCATTCATGCTCAAGGTACGGTATATTGCAAATGCATAAAAGGATCAAGAATCTGTCTGAGTAGCACTGAGTGTAGAGTTTTATGATTATGGATTTTGGAGCATGATAATCTTTTTAATGAAACACAACTTTAATTCACCATATGGGATACATAAGCTTACGGAATGATAACTTTGAATATATGTGATGTACGACATTATAAAGAGAGTTGAAACATAATATTGTAAAGGAGAAAGCAAAAGAAAAATAAATGTTGTACATTTATATGTATGGAAGTGTAGCATGTATTATAGCACTATAGCTATTCCACAGAAATTAGTGGCAATAACTACAGGTGCTTCTCACAAAATTGGAATATCATCAAAAAGTTAATTTATTTCAGATCTTCACTACAAAAAGTGAAGCTCATTTATTATATAGAATCATTACAGACAGAGTGAACTATTTCAAGTGTTTATTTCTGTTAATGTTGATGATTATGGCTTACAGCCAATGAAAACCCAAAAGTCATTATCTCAGTAAATTAGAATACTTTATAATATCAGCTTGAAATATGATTTTAAAATCCGAAATGTTGGCCTACTGAAATGTATGTTCAGTAAATGCACTCAATACTTGGTCGGGGCTTCTTTGGTATCAATTACTGCGTCAATGCGGCCTGGCATGGAGGCGCTTAGCCTATGGTACTGCTGAGGTGTTATGGAAGCCCAGGTTGCTTTGATAGCAGCCTTCAGCTTGTCTGTATTGTTGGATCTGGTGTTTCTCATCTTCCTCTTGACAATACTTATGGTCAGGCGAGTTTGCTGGCCAATCAACCATAGTGATACTGTTGTTTTTAAACCAGGTATTGGTACTTTTGGCAGTGTGGACAGGTGCTAAGTCCTGCTGGAGAATGAAATTTCCATCTCCCAAAAGCTTGTCGACAGAGGGAAGCATGAAGTGTTCTAAAATTTCCAGGGAGACGGCTGCGCTGACTTTGGTCTTGATAAAATACAGTGGACCTAAACCAGCAGATGACATGGCTGCCAGAACCATCCCTGATTGTAGAAACACAAAGAATACGACATTTGAAGCCCATGTCTTGGATACATTTGTGTGTGGTGGATCTTGAAGCAATGACTCCAGCAGCAGTCCACTCTTTGTGAATCTCCCCCAAATTTTTGAATGGCCTCTTCTTAACAATCATTTCAAAGCTGCGGTTATCCTGGTTGCTTGTGCACCTTTTTCTATTACACTTTCCATTAATATGCTTGGATACAGCACTCTGTGAACAGCCAGCTTCTTTAGTAATGACTTTTTGTGGCTTACCCTCCTTGTGGAGTGTGTCAATGTCTGCCTTCTGGACATCTGTCAAGTCAGCAGTCTTCCCCATGATTGTAGAGCTTACTGAAACAGACTAAGGGACCTTTTTAAATGCTTAGGAAGCCTTTGCAGGTGTTTTTTTGTTAATCATTCTAATTTACTGAGATAATGACTTTTTGGTTTTCGTTGGCTCTAAGCCATAATCATCAACATTAACAGACCTAAACACTTGAAATAGATCACTCTGTTTGTAATGACTCTATATAATGTATGAGTTTCACTTTTTGTATTGAAGAACTGAAATAAATTAACTTTTTGATGATATTCTAATTCTGTGAGAAGCACCTGTAGATGCGTCAGCCATTACATTTCTGATGTGTAGAGTGCCGGTGTTTTCGTTCACTGTGATTCCGTGGTGAGTGAGTCAAAAAGCATGGCTCCTTGTGCAATCATTGTAGCACTCCATAGTCGTCTTGTTGATGCCTGCCTGCCATGTCAATATTCTAAAGGAGATAAAAGGTAGAAATACGAGGAATGATAATCTTAGGATAGCATTCGATTAAAATTTCCTGAAATTCACGGTTTCACGTGAATGCAAACATTTTGATATTCTATTTGCAATTCACAAAAAATAAAAATTGCCCGGCACCCTTCTCACACCACTGACGTTAACAATATTCTGCATTGCTGTTTGGGGCTCCACATAATACCCTGCAGCTATGACATCTAGCAGATCATCATGCCTCCTATCGTTGTGGTCAGTACCTGGGTCATCACAGATCAATTCCCAGTGGAGCACAATTTGTATATCAGAATCGTTCTCCTTCTTCAGGTTCACTGGGTAGGTCTCCCTCTTCTGTAAAGTGTAAGTTTTCATGGTCAGCAGAGTTCTCTCTGTCTCTTTACCCCAAGTGTAATTTCTGAGCAATGACAAGATTATTAATATTTAGATTTGCGCAAATGTATTTTAAATTTTGGATCAAAGTTTATCAAAGTCAGCGAATTCAAATTTCCAAAGACCCGCTCATCTCTAATCAAAAGATATTTAGGATTCACTCAGAAATGTTGTAAACTAGCGCACAGTAGACTATTTAATTAACAAATATTCTAAGAAAATCTCGGAAGCTCAGAGATATTCTCAGAGAGAAACATTCTTCTTCTTTCCAATAGTCTTGTTTCCATATAAAGACTTATGTGACTTCTGTGCTTTCATCGATTAGCACACAAGGAGGAGATGCTGACGCCCTTAATAAGGCAGATTGATTGCTGAGAAGAACACCTCTAGTTCTTGTCTGTGCTGGTTTTCATGTTTAGACCAGTGTCACACTTGCGGGTGTGATGTGAGAAACTCGCACGAGTTTCTCGCATCAACACCTGGCACTGCCGCCAGCACTCGGACCGGAACATGCGGCTGCATAAAAAGACATGCAGCCGCACACTCCGGTCCGAGTGCCGGCGGCAGTGCTGGGTGTTGATGCGAGAAACTCATGCAAGTTTCTCGCATCACACTCGCAAGCGTGACACCGGCCTTATAGGGATTTTCCAGTACCACTCACTAGTGCTTCCAGAGGTGAGTGGCACAAATGATATTGCAATTTCATATTCCTGGTGGGATGCATCCATGATCGCCAAGTGTCATGCAGCTGTCCAACTTTGTATACAAATCCATAATATCAGTCTATGCAAATCCTGATACAGACGTGACTAGAATCGCACAACTCTTTTATGCTTCATGGAATGATGGCATCTTAAGAGTGGATGGAACAACATAAGGGAAACTGGAGTTTCCCGTTGTAATTATTCATTTACCAGCTTCACAAGCTAATGAGAAATTTATGGATGGGAACAAAAGCGTCAGTAAGAGGATAAATACACTACATCTCTTTGCATGTTGATGGCACACTACCAGCACTTCGATTCCAATAAATTCTCCGGGAAGAGTGCCACCAGTCTCTTACACTAGAGAGAGTACGAATGGTGGTATGATGGTTGAAGTAATTTGAGTATTTTCCCATCTGGAATTTTTCTTTAGGGAAAGGTTCAGTTTCAGAACAATAAAGTGCCGTTTTAACATTGATACATTCCTTTTACTCCAAACCCTCACAAGGCTTCACTATTATACTGCTTGCAGTGGTGTAATGATCGTGGTTGCAGAGGTCGCAACCACGATCTGGCCCATGTGGATGAGGGACCAGTCAGTGCCAGTGCAAACTTCAACTGGATATGCATCCTCAGGTGCACATTCAGCTAAAGTGTATTGCAGAACAGGGGTCCCGCTGGGTCCGTGCCTTGCAATACATGCTGCCGGCCAATCAAAGGCTTCCAGCTGACGTCGGCGTGCACATGACTGGGGGGATCATGGCAGGGACGTCTTGCACACTGAAGTCAGCTACCAGTTTCACTTGATGCTATGCGGCAGGGGAGCAAGGAAGGTGAGTATAATCATTTTTTTTTCTATGCATTTCAGAACATAAGCTCAAGAGAGAAAACATATATACCAGGAAGGGGTATATGTAAATACTAGGATGGGGCTCTGGATAAAAGACGTATATATATGAGAATAGGGAATATATATACAAAGATGTGGCCAGGATAGGGGACATAGATATATTAGAATGGGCCAAGAATGGGGAACATACAGTATATGTACCAGGATGGGCTTAGGATAGAGACTATATGCACTAGGATGGAGCTTAGGGTAGGGAACATATCTACCTGGATGGGGAACATATACTCCACGATGGGCCTAGGATGGGGAAAATTTATGCCAGGATGGGGAACATGTACATCAAAATGAATGTCATATATACCAGGATGGAGAGTACATATACCAGGATGGAGGTCACATCTACTATGATGGGGCCAGGATAAGAGACATACTGTATATACAAGGATGGGGGACATATATACCAGGAAGGAGCCCCGGATGGGAAACATTGCTACATAATGAGGTGGAGGGGCAATTTGTATGTCTTTATAGTATTAAGAATGCATGTATGCGATCACTGCCTTTCCTTTCTAATTTGCTTTTAATAATCTTTCTTTTAGACGCTCAGGAATGGATGGCAGGATAGTCTTCAGCATCATTGTTTACATCGGGAGTTATCATTTACAAAGCCTGACTGCCAGCCTCATAAAATAGCCTTGAAACTATTGCATGCAATTTATTTTTACTTGTCATGGAATTTAACATTCGTTGTAAGCAAGAGAAAATAATCCAAGTGAGTAAGATCGAATGGAACACATACAAGAACATACATATCTACATATCTATTTTGCTAGGTTTGATCAATAAAACTAAACACCATACTCATAATTTGAAGAGGAACACTGGGGGAAGGTTTATAAAAAAATATGAAAAAGTGGAGAAATTATCCATAGAAACCAATTAGATTATAGATTTTTTTTAAAAGGCTATTTTTATACAAAAGTTGCAACCTAATAGATTTCTAATGGCAAATGTCTACTTTCTTAAAAAAACATTTAGAAAAACCCTGTAGTGCACAACAGTACAACATATCAGTCTGAATTATGAGACCAAAAAACTGAAAATAGGGATAATTCAAACCATACCAGTCAATGTGTCCAACAACCAACACATATTCTGTCTCCCCTTCCTTGTATGAGATTAGTAAAATATCAGGTAGATATTGATAACAGACACTTATTCAGAGGAACAGATGTGTTAGATTCGGTTGTGGAGTACTAAATGATCTCAGGCTCCACCACCTGTGGCCTATAGATTCTTGAGAGATCCATATTCCTACTCTGCCTGGCAGCAGAGGTTGACACCCTAAATGATGAGGTTTTGGTGCCCCGGCTCCACGGCCGCTGACCCTAACTCTCTGAATGTCCCTGATAAAACAGATACTTCTACGGGAATCTAAACTAGACATAGAACATGAGGTGGAGAGAGGAACACAAAAAAAATAGGATATAGCATGTATCACTTATCATTTTGATGCTTGTTAGTGGAGATAGCTTCCATGCCTCTGCCTCGATGCGTTTTCCCTCAAATGTTTTATCAGGAGGCCTGAATTTTTGTTCAAACCATTTACAGATGCTGTGACAATCATAATGTGAAAAACTCCTTCAAGGGGTACAATAACCACTTCAAAGGTTACAATATGCACAGTTTCTGAGGTAGACAGTTCCATTTCTGAAATCTGGAGGTTTGTGAATTATATAAAATATGGCTTCCCTGCCTTTGACACACAAGCCTAGGTTTCAGAACTTTTCTTTATTAGCAAAATTAGGGCACGGTTATTAAACTGTTTTCTATTGCTGTGTGTGAATATTAACAAAATCGCTGTAATTAATGTGCTACTTATTGCAGTATATCACAGGCAAAATAATTCAATTTTGGTCTATCACTATGTGAATTAGCTGTATGGTCTCACCTTTTTATCCCTATACTGTAAAATTCTAAAATGGTGCAGCTTGGCCGACCACCATCTTTTTTACTTGCTGTAATAGTCCCCCCTGATTGGCTACGGTAGACAATGTGATATGATAACTACAGGGCATTATGCCTGGCTGTGAATGACGCCATTAACCCGCTCTGTGCTTTTTCAGAAGCGTGTGAAATGTTGCCAAACCCTTTTTTTATTTTATTTTTTGTCATTAGGCCAATAGGAGTGAATTTAATTGCACACTGTTCGAATTCACCGAGACTGGCGAATTTCAGTAAATTTGACTCAAAATTGATTCTCGGATTGATGCCATCATTTCTAGTAGGGTCATTTTTTCAATTTATGCCCCTTATGTAGCCTCTTTAATATACCGATGGCAGAAACAGTTTGCATTAAAATCTTCACATACAGAGATGGATATAGGAAAACAATTGATTTTAAGAGCTTAAATCTAAAAATATTCTATTACTAACATAAACTTAGTACAATAGATATGAATTGTAAAGATCAGTCTTATCCATATCCAATGAACACTACCACTAACAAGATGAGACGCAATGAGAATCTGTTTGGATGGCAACCCCTTCCTACATCTTCAGAAATCTCCAGCTGTTGTTATCTTTGCACTGTACACATGTAAGACAATTCCAAGAAGCTCTGATTTAAACAGCTCTTGTGTATTGTGGTTAAAACCAAAGGATCACAAAGAGCTCATTTATAAAGAACAGATTCATCTTTCTGCTCAAAATAGTCTACCACAGAATACTATCACCGCCCAGTCACTGTCAATATCCCTAACGCCAAGTTAATGGTTTATACAGCGAAGCATCACACAGAATGGTAAGCACAGACTCTCACTTCTACAGCTGACTGCTTAACCGTAGACGGGTGCAAGTATGGATTCAGAACGATTGCTTTAACCCCTTCTCATGCAAGTGAGCCATGCACAGCTCTTCCGTTAATATGGCTGCGACAAGCCTTATTAAATCCATGCAAGATATATTTATTGTAATTCGCCTTTCCAGAGAGTTCATACAAAGATTTGAAAAGGATTGGAGCAATTTTATACCTTTAGCACATTTTGGTGTGTTGTAGATTTTAGCTTTCAGCAGAAGTGACTATTTTCATAATCAACAACATGGAGGATACAGTGAAAATCAATCAGACACAAACCTGAGAGGTCATACCATGCTGTACAGAGACGAAGCACACACATCAAAAATCTTTAACACTTACCTGGGCACGTTCTAGTCTCTGCTCATCACAGCCCCCCAAACATAACACCGTAGTAACAGACAATGTGCAGTGGTCATATTGGAAGCTCATTCACAAGTCTGATTTTTCCACGTACAGGAAAAACGGACCAATTATTCCGATCAGACTTTGACCAGAGTTTCATCAGTGTGCGATTCAGAGTGTCATCTATTTTCTCGTACATGGATAAATTAAAAAAAATGTTTCTCCACCCACTCCATTCAGACAATCCATGTCATCTGAGTGTGGTCTGATTTTTTTCGCGGACCCATTGACTTGCATTACCGATTTTGATCTGACCCTCAGATCAAATTCAGACATTTCTCTGCCGTTTTCTGTGGATAACTTTGTCCATAAAAAAATCTCAACATGTGAATAGCCGTGTAGACAACCGCAGGTATGAGTACTATCCAGGAAAAACATGGATCGCACTCGTACTTGAAAATCTGACATGTCTCCACTTTTTTCTGCGGACCATTTGATCCGTGAAAAATCTCAAACATGTGAATAGCCCTATAGACCACCACAGGTACGAGTACTGTCCAGGAGGAAAGCGGAGAGCACTCATACTTGAAAATCAGATGTCAACATGAGCCCTGATTGATATGCAGCGTCCATGATTCAATCCATTTTCCTGATGATCCTTGAGATCTTAAAGCAGAAATTTTTGGTTTTCCACTTTTTCGCTTTCTTTGAACACTAACAAGAACATATGTGTAATATCAGGGGCTTCTCAACGGCTGCTATTGGCACCAAGAGAAATATGTTACTTTTGTTGTTTCCAAGCTGTTGGCTATTGGTTGTGGAGAATATTTAAAGGCTACACTCATAAAGGTACTGTCACACTAAGCGAGATCGCTAACGAGATCGCTAAAGAGTCAGCGATTTTATGACGCAGCAGCGACCTCGTTAGCGACGCAGCTGTGTGTGACATGTAGCGGCGATGTGGCCCCTGCTGAGATGTCGCTGATCGTTCATGAACGTTCTGAGCCTATTTTTGGTCGTTGGTGTCCCGCTGGTGAGCCTGAATCGCTGAGTGTGACACCCTTTATGAACGACTTTACCAGCGTCGCAGGCGGGACTAGGTTTTCCCAACGACCGCAGAGGTCGTTATACAGATCGCTGATCTCTGATGAGATCTTTGTGTTTGGAAACTAACTAGCGACTACATAGCGATCGCACCAGCGATCTCGCCAGATCGTGTCGTTGTCATGATCGCTAGTGCGATCACTAAGTGTGACAGTGCCTTAAGACTATTGGCTCGAAGATAACTAAAATAGAAGTAAGGAGGGTGACAAGCAGCGAGCTCATCTGTTCTCATTGACATTATACATGGGGCTCTTTTTTTCTAAGTATCCACCTTGGACAATATACAGTAAGTGGGATGTGTTGTTTTTATAAAAAGAAATTACATTCAGACTTTCAGTGTCCAGAGATCATTCACTGAGCTAAGATAAGTCAGTAAGTTTACCCTCAAGAAATGCATCTCGATCTCATGGAGGGGTTCGCTCCATTAACAAGCTCAGTTTATGCCATTGCCAAACTCAGGTCTTTTACTGTTATCTATATTTCAAACCGTAGAAAAATTTCAATCTTGGTTAATTATGAAACCTTTACAAGTTACAAACTATCACCACCACCTTATGCATTTCCTTTGAAGAGGCTAACCTGAAACGCGTTTTGGGGTGCCACTAATTCACGTGTTGTTTATTCCTGTCTTATTGTCTTTGAGAGATTTCTTCGGCCTCATCTTTCCCAGTTCAGGCTGAACAAGATGGTCGATTTGACTGCTATTTCATTCATACTATTTGCAGACCATTGTATTATTCTTATAGTTGGCTTTTTTGCTTTTAATTCACCACCTGGATTGTTATGCATTAGCGCTTTCATAATAGTGGATTTCCAGATCTTTGCAGAGCGCCACCGCATGAATTTCCTGCATTGTGTATTTCAACTCTTCTTTTAAGTTTTTTTTTCATTTGAATTACTTTTAATTCTTATAATAACTTAAAGAGAATCTGTCACCAAGGTTTTTGCTACCTAATGTGAAAATAGCATAATATAAACACGGAAACCATGATTCCAGCTATGTATCACTTATGTAGCTGCTTCTTGTAGTTTAGATAATCTTTAGCTTACAAAACAGTTACTTTATCACTATAGGACTAGTAAACCTGCTGCCATGTAGTCCTCCATATTCATAATCTCTGTATAACCCCGCCCCCACCACTGATTGGCAGTTTTCTCCTATGCAAAGTGTATACAAAAACCTGCCAATGAGTGATGTGGGCGGGGTTATACAGAGCTCAGCATTCAGAGAAGTGCTAGCTCTGCAGCAGAGATATCAGTAAATTTATCAAAACTGCAGCAAGCAGCCCTGTGAGTGATAAACCACTGGAATCAGGGTCTTTGTCTCCATGTCATGCTGCTCTCAGATAGGGAAGAAAAGGCTTGGTGACAGATTCCCTTTAATAAAGCTTATTGACTGCTAATATGTGCAAGTAGCGTCTCTTCGATTTTTTGGTTACAGTAACATCCTATGCCGAACTAAACCGGGAATGTAACCATTCATTAGAGGTACAGCAGTATCTGATGTCACCCAGCCAGAAGTAGCCCCGCTGCGCCTATCACACATAGGGTATAAAGGGCCGGCTCAGACACTTGTATGGGGAGAAGTGAACATGTACAGTAGATGCTCCGGCAGGGCTCCTGACAGCGCACAGCATGGGGTGCAGGCAGCAGGATCACAGATCCCAGCCCCCGAGTATGTGGCTGCCTGTCTGCTGTCTGATGAAAGCAGCCTCAATCCTGCATACATTTCTCCCACCTGAGACTAACACGACTCCATGTACTTTCCAGGTGATTACATGATTGCGCTGCTGTGACGTGCCGTAATCCTGGCATCCAGCTTGTCTGACATTTACTGCATATGTTGGGATCACTGATCCACCCACATTAGCTGAGATGTATCGCAGCTTGTATGGTGACAATAGGATCATACACCCAGAGTCGTTCTTTTTATGGTGTCACCCTAAAGATGCAAATGGGTCATTGTTAGAAAGACCTGTTGCATGGCCCTCAACTGGAGTATTTTTTAATGCTGATGTGCAGGGGGATTTTCAGAGTTCCTTTAGGCTCCAGGATCTCCAACCTTTCCTTCACCATACTTATGACCCTTGTTCCTTTGATACCATTTTGACAAAAAAGACAATATGAAGGACAGCGCACGTGTAAATAGGATCGTTCCCGTTTAACCCTTGGAGCGCTCAATGTGTGAAGCTCTCGGATAGCTACTGATAGCTACGCTTTTCATTGGTAAAATTATCGGATCATTTTCCGCCCTGTTGGTGCGAACTTGTAATATATAGATTGTCTTATTTCTTTAATATGCATTGTTTATATAGCGACATCATGTTCCGCAGCGCTTTACAGACATCACTGTCCCCATTGGGGCTCACAATCTAAATTCCCTATCAGTATGTCTTTGGAGTGTGGGAGGAAACCGGAGAACCTGGTGGAAACCCATAGAAACACGGGAAAACATACAAACTCCTTGCAGATGTTGTCATTGGTGGGATATGAACCCAGGACCCCAGCGCTGCAAGGCTGCTGTGCTATCCACTGAGCCACCGTGCTGCCCTTACAGTATATATTTCACAAGCTACTAAAAATGAGGCTTCTGCTCCCACCACGGACACATTTAAAGTGTTCACACGTCATCGCTTATAGCAAATCACCATAAAACACCTTAACTAACGCTAACCAACTACTAGGTGAAAATTTAATTACCCTCTATGAGTAAATATATTGAGGGCTGCCAGGCTGAATGGATGGCATCAGATTTATCTTTAGATGTTATATAATAGAAAAAAATACTGCAAAACACCATTAGTAAATTCATCGACATAATGCCAAAGTCAACTGACATCAAATATCAAATATCAATAATAGAGCAAAAAAATGACAGTCAGCAATTAATAAAATCTCATCCTACAACTGCGATGTGCAGTATTATTCTCCCATGTACACACGGCACTGCAATATGTACATGACATTACCTTGTAACCACTGCCCAGTGCTGCCCTCCTCTGTCTGACAGCGTCTTTCGCGTAACACCTGCTGTTTGCTTCACTGTCTTTGTTTGAAGGGGAAAAAAAAGTTGATTCTACAATATTTTTTTTTGCATTTTCAGATTAAAGGAAGCAGAGAAGAATAAAATAAAAACACTCTTCCCTGTTGATTCTCAAAAAATGTGAAGAATCAACCTGTTAAAGCATTTGTATAG
>VIAB01000998.1:15320-26064 GCA_009801035.1 Oophaga pumilio
GAGCCTCTGCTCAGAACTCATTTCAAGTCCATTTACAACAGAGGTCCCTTCCAACTCTACCACTTTATGATTCTATGATATCACCTCTACACTACCAGTGTTTACATATACGAGTATATATATATACAGTATTTATCATGCATGAATTCAGGCCGCACAAGCGCTAGTTAAGCGAGCACTGTCAATCAATACAGGGGGGCATTCATGCTAATTGAAGGGTGGAATGGTTCACCAAATCTCTTGGCGTGACTGATGTTAATCAAAGAAGTCTTCCAAGCTGCTTGAATAGTAATTTTGGCAGCAAGGAAAATATAGGAGATGAGTTTCTGGGTATGTTTTAGGATATCAGGTATAGGTGTGTTCAGTAACCACTCTATAAAGAGATTGAATAAGGGAGACATAGGTGACCACCATCCATATAAGTTCATAAAAATGAATCCAAAAGCATTGTACCCTAGGACATGGTCACCATATCTGTAATAGCGAACTCTCATCCCCACAAACTTTAAACCAAAGGAGCAAGGATCCTGTAAAAATCCATGCTAAGCTCTGAGGTATGAAGTACCCTCTCAGAAGGAATTTATATTGAGATTCTACTAAAGATGTATTAGGAGAAAGTTTAGCTGTGGCCATATCCTGTCAATCTCTGAAGGAGTTCCTCCACCCAGAAGAAAACTAATGATTTATAAAGTGGTTATATTTCCATAATACTTTTGAAGACATATGTGCTCAAAATGATTTTAGCAGTTAGATATCAATACTTTTGTTTGACTGAGCCCCCCAAAAAATGGATTTGTTACAACCAAAAACATTCCGAGTAGCACATACCACAAATGAGTACAATTCCTGGGATTTTAAAACCAACCGATCAACAAAATATACAATATGTAAAAGGTCCTTACTTATCCATCACAGGGAGCTCCCCCACCTCTAAACCAGGAGGAATCGGACAACCCCTTTCACGATAGACCAAGGATTCATAAAGTTTATGATCGCAGTTAGTCATCAGTTTCTTTTTTATAAACAGGTTGAAAGAAAATATTTAATATGGAGTTTACATTGCTTAAGAAATTTTCTTTTTAACAGTGTGACAGTAAAATAGTGTGTTCTTCCTAGACATATAGCGCAATCCAAAGTAGCGCTTTACAATCCCAAGTTTCCGTCACAAGAATGGTACAGGCTATGGTTATGCTGTTATATACAACTGCAACTCTATCAGAGAAAATCCATGTTTACATTCCAACTAATGGCTACTGGAAACTGCAAAATCAATTTAGTACCCTTAAAAAGACAGGTTCTCATTTGTTTGAGTGGCTGTGTGTGTATGTATGTGATTATTTGGTGTTTTTCAGATAAGCCTTGGCCCCTCTAATCTATTGTACAGAATGACAGGAAATCAAACCAAATAGACTCGTGTCTCTTTTATCACTCTGTTTTCTGCACAGCTACCTTTTAATTAAAGTCCGATCAAATATATCTGCACAAGTGAAATGCCATTCCCTTTGCATGAGTAGCAAGGATAAAGACGTTGTAAGCAAATACATGTCATTAAGACTGAAGTGTTAATGTGAACAAATGACAGAAAATTACATTTTACTGTCAAGGAGCTTACTGAGTACAATGTCTCATCTCAATAATTATATTTTAATCTCATATTTACACAAATCAAAATATGCATGAATTCTTTCTTAGTTTTCATATGGTGTCCTTCCTTGTTATGCAACTTGTGGGCAAAGTGCTCTTGCACATGACTGTATTTTCAGCCTGAGTGCGATGTGGCAAAACTTCAGATCGCACTCAGACAAATGTTCTTCTATGGGGTCATGCACAGATACGATTTTGTCTGAGGAAGGAATTGCAGCATCCACCATTTCCATTCGATATTTGGATCACATACTCCCATGCAAGTCAATGAGTCCATGGAAAACATTGGACCGCACTTGGTTGACATCTGAGTATGGTGAGATTTTCACAGACTGACAGAATGGAGAAGATGGAGACATTTATTTTCCATTGTCTCCTCATCTGAGAGAATCGTATCACATTCTGATCGCATTCTGATCAGAGTGTGATCAGAGTGCGTTTAGCATAATCAAACCAATTGTCTAAGATAAGTGAAAATATGGTAGTTTGACCCTAGCCTTAGATAAAGAGTAACAATGCTAATTGCCAAAATTTCATCAGTGTTGAATGGTAACAGGCTAACACTTGAATTTCAGGAATATAAGGTGATTTAGGATCATACTATGTTATTTTCACTTGCACTGTATTTACACTGAAAGACACCGTGAGCTACAGTTCTTAAAAACACTTGTTTCACAATTATATTGCAGTGTAAACAGGTTGCCAAAAAGATTTTTTTGGCCCATATGAGAAGACCAATACTGTTAAACTGGTGACAGTTTGGGTCTTAGATGGATATTTTTTCATTGGGGCACACAAGCTTCAGGTTATACCACTGTAGGTCCCATACATGTATGATCATTGGCTGACTTTTATTTTCTGTATATTTTCAGTTTTATTGTTGGTGTTTGCAATAAAAAAAAGTCAGAGTTCCTGAACTTTTCATTATGCTATCATATTTTCTTTGCAGTTATCTTTGCCAATTTGCACATTACAACGCTATACCATTTCTTTCTAATCTCTATTTAAATTATCTTAACAGTTTTCTGTTCAATTCCATTCATGCAGTTACAGACAGGATCAATTTGAGACTGACTAACTTCAGCTTATCTCTTCTTCACATGATTGATTCTCTATCTTTATGGCCAATTTGCTGGATCATTCCCTGTATTACTAATTTTCCCATATCTGCCCTTTTCCTCGCTTCTATAAAAGATAAGTCATTTCTTTGCGTATGTGACAACTCACTTGATGCTTTCCTCAGTAAAAATTATAAACGTGTTCCTATCAGTGGGTCAGTTGAAATAATTCAATATATAAGCATGTAAACCATGTTGGAATATCCAGTGAAGGAAATCTCTGCCTATGACTGTTGGGGCTCTGGTACCCCATGTAGCACCTTAGAACTTTCAATTAGACAATGGTCCAAGCTCTTAGATCTGCGATCTGACTGAAATTTATAAAAAGTTGTCCCCTTTCAAAAAATCTCTCTCCCCAGGTGTAGTTTGTTATAAAGCAAACAAACAGTGCTTTAATCACCTTCCCAGTGTCCAGTGCTAACTCTCCACCGCAGCTTCGAGTGTCTAACATTGGCTGCAGCGCTGTCATCATGTTGGCAATGTAGCTGCCATTCACTGAGCTCATCGGCTCGGAGCGAGGCATTCCGAGTACTTAGGCTGCCATGCTTTCAATGTGACATCAGTGATGCAGCCAATATCAGACAACAAGGAGCGGTGGTGGATCCGGGAAGGGTGAATAAAGCATGGCTAGTTTTTATTATTAAAGAGGACAACCTCTTTAACTGATCCATTTAAAGGTCCATTTTTTATGCTGTAGCTTCTCCACAGCATTTCCGCACCAATTAGCTAAATTAAACTACTCACATTTTTTACTACAGTTTTAGTGAGTATTTTTTGCATGCGTTTTGATAGCGATTTTTACAGTTGTGGATTTAGTTTCTTTTTAGTATGTCATGTTTAAAGTATAAATACTTTGAATTAGAAACTTTCTGTTTGCTGAGTTACCTTTATAGTATATGCATTTTGGCTTAAAATGCACTCTAGAAACACGTATGTGTTTTTCCTCTGTGGATTTTCTATTTCTTAATCATTTCAATGGGGAAAATCTGCAAATCTGCAAAACTCTGGAACTCTCTACCACAACATATCGACTCTCGCCTACCATAGAAACCTTCAAAAAGAACATGAAGACCTACCTCTTTCGATAAGCCTACAACCTGCAGTAACCACCGATCCACCAAACCGCTGCACGACCAGCTCTACCCTCACCTACTGTATCCTCACCCATCCCTTGTAGATTGTGAGCCCTCGCGGGCAGGATCCTCTCTCCTCCTGTACCAGTCGTAACTTGTATTGTCTAAGATTACTGTACTTGTATTTATTATGTATACCCCTCCTCACATGTAAAGCGCCATGGAATAAATGGCGCTATAATAATAAATAAGGGGCGCAGACAAATGGCCATATAAATCAGACCGAGATCAGACCACAGTGCAAGTACTGGCCGGCGGCTCAACCGACCCAAGCTTGACAATTTCATGTATTTCTATGCAGTTGTGAGATTGGGAGAGCCGGGGACAGTACGTGCACTGCGGACTTATCTCTGTCTGATTTATACGGCAGTAACCTAAAATGCATTTTTACTACAAGAGAAATTGACATGCTGCAGATTTCAAAATCAAATGGCAGGTCAATTTCCATAGCTTTAAAAAACAACACAGTGGCCATAAGATTTAAATTCACTTTGTTGGAACTACTGTAGTACATTGCAAATTTTGTGCATTAATATACACAGCCAAAAAAAAGCACTAAATACTCCTAATGAGAGCTTAGCCTTAAACGACGTTCTCACTGAACGTTTTTGCTCTGGACCTCAAGCAGTGGAAGTCCTGCAAATATATGCACATGGGTATATACTGCTGTGGATATCATTGTGAAGAAGGTTCTGGGAAGTCAAACATTTCACCTTTTATAAGATAAAAGGTAAACTTGTACCTACATCTGTATCATAAATTGACATGCTGTGGATCTCAAATCCGCAAACCTATAATATCAAACTTGCACAAATTAAAAATGTGCATGGCTACTAAAATGGAAATGTCACAAATAAATATGGCAATAAAAGATGTATAATCACCCTAGGACTGAAAAGTGACTGTAGGTTCCTCATATATAGTCACCCTACCTGGTGCCCTATGTTTGCTTCATCTGCTCAGATCAAAGTTTCATTCCTCCTGCCTCCAAGATGGCCACTGCAGTGGTATGGGGATTGCAGTGGTAAGTTTATACCACACTTCCCCTGTCCTGTCTGACAGGAAAGGTCAGAAACACTTGGTTTAGACTTATCTTCTTAGGCTACATTCACCTGCTCAGCATTTGGTCAGTATTTTACCTCAGTATTTGTAAGCCAAATCAGGAGTGGAACAATCAGATGAAAAGTATAATAGAAACACGTCACCACTTCAGTATTTTTCACCCACTCCTGATTTTGGCTTACACTGAGGTAAAATAGTGACCAAATACTGAACGTGTGAATGTGGCCTTATCTCTGCACTTTCTTTGCCACTGTGGCAGCCATTTTGGAAGCAGAAGGAAAAGAACGCTAATTTAAGCAGCGGAAGGCAAATGAAGGGAACCAGGTAGAGTGGATATACATGTGAAATGTACTGTAAAGTCACGTTTCATTCCAAAGATGAGAGGTCACTTTAAAAATGTAAGTAGAAGAGCTTATGTGATTGTTAACAAAGGAAGCAAGGTGGTATGGATTATATTTTCATTTTCTATATAAAAAAAATCTGCCACAAATTATAGAAGCACAGTATATAAAAGAGGAAATAATACTTTTCTAACATAAAACACAATGAAAAAAGGAATCATTTTCTATACACAGCCTAGACCTAGAGCAATATTTGCTCCAAGTTTCATAAGAAAAAAAAGCAAATTGCCACTATGTTCCTGTTTGCCTGCTATGAAATTTAGCCTGAATTTCCTTAACAATGACCTGAGCAGCGTGCTAAAATAGCAAGGTCTGAATGGCAGAAGCTGCCTGTTGAGTTTGGGATTTCTGACATCTACTCAGAGCCTCCTGCCACATGTTCCAGTCAAATTAATTAAAGCAATTAGTCCTCAACTTTCACCGGCAGCAGAGGGGTCATTTTAAAAACTACCTGTGAGGAATATGAATGATTTACTTTTCTTCCTACTACATTTATGTATTAAATATGATTTATAATGGTCATAATAAAATGTAGAAAACTCTAGATTCATGCATGCACTATAAGCTGAGAATACTTTTGAAGCATAGTGGTGGATTTCTTCCACAGAAAGTCACAATTTCCTAAATTGAATGATGCCAGCCAGAGGGATCGGCAATAATATAAATAAGAGGAACGGGACTGTTGATACTGATTTTTTTGTACATTTTGCTTATTACTTGTCTCAGATTCGTATTGTTCTTTTTCTATGTGAGATAAATCACTCTTGTCATATTAAACCTAAAGTGTTAATTAAAAACAAAAATAACAATGTTGACAGAACGAGATCCCAGTTTAGTTCTCTACCTTACAATTTCCAACTTGATATCGAACTCTCCAAATATGACTCTACAGGGTTGTGGAGCAGCAAAATGAAAGGGACAGGAGGCAAACCAGTGGGGATCTCTAAGCTTCAAAATACTGTCTGGCCACCAAGGCCTCGGAGTAGACAGAAAGCCACAGAGGGTAGGAATGAGGAGATAACTGTGTATGTGAAAACTGAAGTAAGGCCCACATGGAATACAAGAAAGATTGGAAAAGACTACGCAGGAGCTGTTAATAATAAGATGTGTCTCGTGTAATTACTTATCTATCATGTTCAGAAAAACGGAAAACTGCATAAGAATGCCTCATCAGTTACTGGAACAAAAGGGAAAACCAAGATGTACAAAACTGGAAAACACCTGTTGTCATTTTATAGAAGGCTATTCACTAAATTATTGAAATTAGCAATCTATTTATTAAGCACAATATTTATATAGTGTTACTGATGGAAAAAATATAGGTTTACATTTTGTCATCAAATACGGTATATCCTACCTAAACCAACACCATTGTATTATACAGTTAAGGCTTGTAATAGTGTCCCTTACTAAAAGAGGGCTGAGTGGTCCGAGGAAAAAAATTTGCAGCATGCACGATTTGCGTCCGCTAATCAGATGGCAATCACTCATTCATGTCTATGAGTCCGTGGAAAACAAGACCGCACAGATAAAGAGGAGCCAAAGCAACTGATTTACTGTGCATGCCACCGAGGCTACCTTGTAATTCCAGGATTGTATAATTCTGGAAAGGATTGGGACAGTCCTTTAACTTTTTACAGTTAGAATTACCGTAGTTAATTTATATCTTTTCTTTATGCTCTAGGGCCCATGTAAGACAGGGACATTTTCAGAATGCTACTACAATTATAGAACACTATAGCAGCAGAATAAGAACAGTTTATTTGATGAGTGGTTCACTTTTATTGCTTATGTAGGGTAACAGGAGGATTTGGGTCCCCATCACTCCACATTTACGTATAAAACTTAGAAATAGAATATGTATTTAGCTTTGTAAGAAGACAGTTTGGAAAGCCAAGAATTTCTTTCTTTTTAAATATTCACTAAACTACAGTAAGGGTATGGAATGGATACAAGATGTCAATTTCTGGTGGACTCCAAGGCGGAAGCTGCTTGAAAATAACAGAAAAACAGCATGAAAAATAAAAAAATGCTCAAAAAAATGGGCATATGCATTTGCATTTAAAAAACGATTTGCTGTTCATATTTTTGGCTTTTGAACATCTTTTTACCACATCATGTTTCTAAAATCACCAAGCAGTTAAAAGAAGCGTCCATTATTTTGATGTTTTCCGCTCAGAAGATGCTCTGTACTTTACAACACAAGTCAATGATAAAGCTCAAAAGACACCCGAAAATGCCTGGACATCTTTTGAAGTGTTTTGCCATTGGTTTTGCTTAACACCTTTCCAAAATCAGGAGTAATAGTATGCTGACTTCGGACTCCCTCCCTTTGATGTGGGCTCCGACGCTGAGCCCACATCTTTCCCTGGACATGTCAGCTGTTTTGAACAGCTAAAGTGTGCCCGCAATAGCTGCTGGTGGAATAGCGATCCACCCATGGCTATTAACCCGTTAAATGCCACTGCCAAATGCTGACAGCAGCATTTAACTCATGCTTCCGGCCATAGGGCCGGAAATCCGCCCATCGGTGACCCCCATCACGTGATCGCGGGTCACTGGTTTGTTGGCCTGACAACCAGAGGTCTCCTGGAGAAAGCTGTGGTTATCACTGCCGGCTTGCTGTGAGCGCCACCTGGTGGCCGCTGCTCATAGCAAGTGAGTAATTCTACTAGATAGAGGCGATCTGATCATTGCCTGTATGTAGCAGAGGCGATCGGGTTGTGGCAGCTTCAAGTCTCCCATGGGGACTATTGAAGCATGCCAAAGGTAAAAAAAATGTTTTTAAAAATACAAATAAAATGAAAAAAATAGAAAAGTTCAAATCACAGCCCTTTTGCCCCATTCAAAATAAAGCAAAAAAAAATGAAACACACATATTTGGTATCATCGTGTTCAGAATCGCCTGATCTATCAAAAAAAAGGATTAACCTGATCGCTAAATGGCGTAGCGAGAAAAAACGTAAAAACGCCAGAATTATGTTTTTTGGTCGCTGCGACATTGCATTAAAATGCAATAACAGGCTATCAAAAGATTATATCTGCACCAAAATGGAATCATTAAAAACTTCAGCATGGCACACAAAAAATAAGCCCTCACCCAACCAAAGATCACAAAAAATGGAGACGCTACGGGTCTCGGAAAATGTTTTTTTTTAAGAAAGTTAGGAATTTTTTTTCACCACTTAGATAAAAAAGAGCCTAGACATGTTTGGTATCTATGAACTCGTAATTCAACTTGATTAAGGAATCAAGAAATATTTTTAATGCAGTCTGCTCAATGTAACAAAGATGTTTCGGTCCCACATGGACCTTCGTCAGTCCGACTGCTTAAGAGAGAAAATGAGGAGATAAGGAGAAGGTTACTTGTGTAAAAATGCCTGTATGGCTGGAAGGAAAGTATGGGTCAAGAGTGCCCTATAGTGATAAATAAATATAAATATAGGTGTAGTGGAGTAGAGATCCTTCATACACCAACGTGGTATCCACCGCTTGTTGGGTTTGACCTGGAAAATCATAATGGCAAGTCAGTTTTAGTATTTAGTGAACCTAGTAAAAAAGTCAAACAAAAAACAAGTGTGGGATTGCACTTTTTTTGCAATTTCACCACACTTGGAATTTTTTTCCCGTTTTCTAGTACATGACATGGTAAAACCAATGGTGTCGTTCAAAAGTACAACTGGTCCCGCAAAAAATAAGCCCTCACATATTGACGTAAAAGTTAAAAATTTATGGCTCTGAGAAGAAGGGGAGCAAAAACAAAAATGTTAAACCGAAAATATCTCCGGTTATGAAGCGGTTAAAAATTCATTAGCATTTTTTTCATTATTCTGTGAAGTGAAAGAAAATGACTTGAAAAAATGATAGCGCAAAAAAAACATGATGACAATCAAATCTGTTGGAAAAACGCTAAGAAAATGACTGAAGAAATGAGACAAAAGACGCTTTAGGAAAAAAAACATCATAGTTATCTAAAGCGTTTTCTGCTTAAAAACTTGGCGGGTTTGTCTCGGTTTAAAACACGGTGTGTGCGCATACCCTTATAAAAGCAGTGCTGATTTTTGGGTTATGGTTCAAATGAAATGGAGTTGGATATTTTTGTATCAGGTTTATGGATTTCTACTGCTCAATTCAAGTCCAATTCAAATATTTTGAACAATAGCCGAAAAGTGTTCAACGAATCTGCTACTATGTGTGATGATACTGTTCGAATATGTTTGGTGCAACAACTCCATTCCTGGCTATGAATGTTTAGTTGCTCGATTTGTAAGCTGTTTATAAAGTTAGAACAAAAAAAAGCTCCCAGAGGCTCACACAGGGAGAGCATGTGACTGTATTTCCTGTTTTCCTGTGTCTGTGTATGAGAGAAGCAGCCTGCTGTAGATGCACAGATAGACACACAAATGATTTATTCCTGATCTATTAAGCTTATCATATATTGTTCCTGAATAAACAAGTTCTGTTGTCACACGCTTGGAGAGTATCGTGAGTAATCCGCTGCCAACAGATACCCACAGGTATCAGCGGTAAAAAAATGACTGTGTTCTTGTTACCACACAAACTAACAAACACTCGTTATAAATGACACTAGCTAAGTTATATGTGAATTGAGAAGCTAATATGTGAGCTATTTATGTAGGAAAACAAATAATTATTACAAACATTCTAAAACTTTTTTCTAAAAGCTCCATATATAAGTTTTAGAGTATTTTGCTTGTGACAAACCAGTTCACATTGAGTATCCAGTCCATCTATTTTACAATAATTTGGTACTGCTGAGAACTGGGCCCATTAGTAAAACAACCCTCAATAGAACATATAGGGTGAATGTCATAGTGGGATATCCTAAATGCCATCTTCAAACCATCTTCATTAAATATTTTTATATATCCTTTAACTGGTGTTCACTGATTAGACTCTTTAAAAAAGATATTTAAGACATGTATGAATGAGTTAGTCCTTACCTCATCTTTATCTTGTACCTGAATATACAGAGGCAGTGCAAACCCAAGCTGGGCCAATTCTGGGATGCTGACAGTGTACTCTGAGCTATTAAACTGCGGAGCGTTGTCATTGATGTCAATCACCAGGATGTTGAACGTAGTTTTTACAGTGGCATCAGAAGGGCTTCGATCATCCAGCAATTCGGTTCCCTTAAAATAGTAAAATATATGTAAAGCACAAAATAAACTGCATTATACTCTGAAGAAGTCCGTAATAGACAACCCTTACAACTAACATTGCTGGCTTTTTCTATTAGCAAGGTAACATTTTAGATTTAAGATAATAAAAATAGATAATACGCACAATTATTTAACCCCTTTACCCATGGGCCATTTTCTGTTTTTGCATTTTTGTTTTTGCTCCCCTTCTTCCCAGAGCCATA
>VIAB01000998.1:39784-60237 GCA_009801035.1 Oophaga pumilio
TCCATGTATCCTTTTTATCATCAGTGTGTCATCAGTATTTGGTCTGTGTTTCCATTTTTACCATCAGTGTGCCATCAATTTTTTGGATTAATGTATCATCAGTGTTTGGTCCGTGTGTCCATTTTTACCATCAACGTGTCATCAGTGTTTAGTCAGTGTGTCCGTTTTACCATCAGTGTTTCACAGATGAATAAATAAATAAATTACAACATTTCTCCTATCCTTTGCAATGTTAAATATGGACAGCACATGGATGGCACACAGATTCCCATAGACTTGTATTGACCCTTGTCATATGTACTGTCAGAAAAAATGGACATGTCTCTGAGTTTTGCACGGTCACACAGTCCATTTAAAAACACGGTCATATGAACAGAACTATAATAATGGGCACAGGTTGTATCCTTGACAAAAACGGATACACATATACAGTACATGCAACATGAACATCAGAATGGGGCCTTAAAAGGCAATTTGAAGGGACACATGATTAAACATAAGGCAATTGCATGTGAATAGTTTCCAACATTCCCAGACGCTACCAAACTGTGACCAATGACCATTTATTTTGGTGTAATTCAATCATTAGCTTCCTATGTAAAATTAGAGTTTAACTTCCTTATTATCTCAGAGACTAGAGATGTGTTTTCTTACATAACCCAATGGCTATTCGATATAGAGGATTGGGTGCTGAGAAAAACTAATAATGGATGGTCAAATGAGACCAAATACAATGTTTAGTTTGATTTTGTGATCTATAATGATATCTATTTATGAATCAAGAAGTGATCTGCATTTCATGCTTTTTTTTAATTATTTTCAATGAATAGCAAGGCTAAGTTCGCATTGGGCATTTTTGCTGCATTTTTTTTTTCTGCAGCAACACCTGAGTGCTTGGCAGAAAAGAAGCTGAGGCAGAAATGCAGAAATGCAGGGTTGCTGCGTTTTTGGTGGCATTTTTGGTGCGGTTTTGCTGCATTTTTCATACTTTTTTTCACTCAATTCAATGGGTGAAAAACGCTAAAAAAAGCTAGAAGAAGTGACATGCTCTATGTCCAAAAAAACATGCAAAGCACAAAATACTGATGTGATGACAAAAAAAACAATGTGTGTGCGCGAGATTTCTGAAATATCCTATGCTTTGCAGGTACTGTGAAAAGTAGCTGAAAATTAGCAGAAAAATATAAAAGAAAAAATAAATAAATAAAAGAAAAATATAAAAAAAGCAGAAAAAGCACCCAGTGTGAACTTAGCCTAATACAGCTACTTCCTGATATGTAAGGATCAGGTTATGGGATAGTGTGACTGATACACATGAGACATACAATACTTGTATAGTATCTTGTGTTCATTTAATGTAATAAAGTACAACAATAGGTTTCATTCATAGTTAAAAATGGGAGGAAGCCTGCAGGTTGAGTAATATAAGCAACATAAATAACATATGTGAAAACAGATTGGCAATACACAGACTACATTAATGTACGGATTCAAATACATCAAGCTGATGTTCCGCTGAGCATTCATCTGCTTTCAATATGGAGAGAAGAAAAATCAAGAGGTGACTTATTCCCCCTGACAATTTAAAAAACGTAGAACTAACACACTAGTTATTACCAGCGCCATCTATATGCAGACATCCATCTATATGTAGTATTGTTTCACAGCTGCTGCTCATTGTCAGTGCAGAGTAGGGGCAGGATTGGCTGTTAGGAACGAGCTAATCACCTGTATTTAGTACTTGAACACAGTTTTCGCTTTTCATATTTTTTCCCATAAGGCATTACTACAATGCATACTAACTAGCTTGTAGCAAAGAATTTCACCTTTTGTAAGGTAACAGAATGGTTTCTCATATCATTAATTATTATGTTAGGACTGAATCTAGGACATAAATCAATGTTGTAGCACTTGGGAAACTGTTGGATCTGCTCATTTTCATCATTTTGCTATTATACATTTAGCTGAAGTAGTGGGGAGCATTTCTGAGTAGGTGCAAAAACACCTTTCAATAATGCAAATGTAATCACCTTAACTTACTGTGGGTAAAGGAAATAAAAGTACATACAATGCGTTACGACAATATAGAATGTCTTCCTCAGGTATGATTATAACATACCTGAGGAAGACATTCTATATTGTCGAAACGCATTGTATGTACTTTGTTTTTGATATATAATAAAAATCCTCTCTTTGGATTATCTGGATTTTAAGAATTTCTGGATTCTACTACAACGGGAGCGCAAACAGCCTGTTATTAAGTTCATTTCATTAGTATTCCTATGGTCGCTTGGTTTTAGCCATGCACTAGCTATCAGGAACTTGCAGCATACCGATCACAGAAGAAACTCACCTCTGAACATCTGATGGTCCTATAGTGACCTATATGCAAGTATTCAAGACATTTATAAGGGGAGTGTTATCTCATTCACCCATGATTTTATTTTACTCCTACATATAGATTGGTGCGCTTTCTCCCTTTCCTTCCTTTTTATTAGGATCTTTGCTAGGACATAACTGTAGTGGATGCAGGGGTTGAATTCACATCTGGCTCTTGGAAACTAGAGGCTCAGAAGGTCCCTGTGGCCAATAAGAGAAGACCATTCCTACTAAAGATCTGTAATAGTTGATACTTGCAACATAATATAATAACTCTCCTGGGCTGACTGAGCTCTACCATACCTACCCATATAATTATAATCTTTCAGCCCGGGAGAGGTATCATATTAGGCTAGGTTCCTTGTCAGTGGCTGTTGGGCACACATGAATTGGCCAATTTATGCGCTAAGTATCTTCATTTTAACTTATTTTCTAAAGAAGCAATGCAATGCCAATTTCATATATTCTATGTTTGCATACTATAGCATTACAGAGTGCAGCTTTAATTAGTTAGTTACATGTGGAAGTGGCCCTCTTAGCTTGCCTCTTTTAACACATCTGTTTTTCCATTTGGAAGTGATTGTCAGTCTTTGATATTGTAAAGACACACTAGCTGTGTCTCTAGGGGGCGCTGCACGAGGAACGTAGTCCAGCTAAGAGGCGTGCGGACACCGCGATGTGCGATGTACACCAGAGCAGGACCTGACAGGACATGTGACTGCCAAGGAATCAGCTGGATGGCTGAACTAACCCCCACGAGCGAACGGGAGCCGGCTGTCAAAGATGTGCCGGGGGCATAGTCAGGAGAGCCGAGATCAGAAGCCGGAGAGTAGCATAAGTGCCGAAGGACGAGACAGGAGAATGGTGGGGGATAAGCCGAGGTTGGAAGTCAGATGGGAGTATAGGATCCAGAGAGATAGAGGGGGGAGGTCCAGGACAAAGGGTCAAGACCGAGAGTTCAGAGTAACAACAAATCAGAAGGCAGAAGCAGAACAAGGGACTAGCTGATTAATACACAGGTAAAACACACACACAGAGGAAGGATGATATCAAACAGAGAAACCTGGGTCAGCTACTCAAGCCGAGTATCGGAAGTATCACTGACTCAGAGCCTGGCAAGCAGCAGATCTAAATAGCCCTCCTCGAACCAAAGAGAGGCCATACAAAGTTAACCCCGACTAAACCAGGACAGGAGAGAAAACCCATCCTGAATCATGACCATACCCCCCTCTCAAAGGGGGGCCTCTGGACCCCAAGGCTTCCCAGGATACCTGGCATGAAACGACTGGCCCAAACGATCAGCATGTACAGAACGAGCCGGAACCTACGACCGATCATCCGGAGCATACTCCTTCCAGTGTTCAAGATACTGTAAAGTACGACGAACCCACCGAGAATCCACGATGTGCCTCACCTCGTACTCCATGTCACTGTCCACCAAGACTGGGATAGCAGAAGTCAAACAATCCTCCTTAACTGCCCCCAACGGTTTCAGAAGGGCCCTATGGAAAACATTGGGGATCTTGAAGGAGGGTGGAAGACATAACCTAAAAGCTACAGGATTAATGATCTCAGTGATTTCATACGGGCCAATAAACTTAGGCCCCAGTTTCACCAAAGGAACCTTAAGCTTAATGTTCAGAGTGGACAACCACACCTTCTTCCCCTCCCGGAACACTGGTCCAGTAACTCGCCTCCTATCTGCAAAAAACTTGTATTTCCTCTGAGCTTTCCCAATATTTCGTTGGACCTCCTGCCACAATTCCCTCAAGCGCTGCACCGCCCCATCTACCCAGGACACCTGAATTTCAAACACGAGAACTCCCCAAAATATGGACTAAAACCATAGCTTGCCAGGAAAGGGGACATACCAGTGGACTGACTCACACGGTTGTTGAATGCAAACTCAGCCAAAGGCAAGGCATCACACCAATCATCCTGTCTAGCAGAAGACAAACAATGCAGAATTTGTTCCAAAGATTCATTTGTTCGCTCCATCTGTTAGTCTCCGAATGGTATGCAGAAGAGAAGGACAAAGTAACTCCCAACCTTCTACAGAATGCCCTCCAGAACTTGGAGAAAAATTGTACACCCCGGTCATACACCACATTCAACGGCATGCCATGCAAGCGAACCACATGCTGCACAAACACCCCAGACAAAGTTTCAGCAGAGGGCAAGGCAGTCAAAGGTACAAAATGAGCTTGCTTAGTAAACCTGTCCATCGCCACCCATACCACCATGTTACTCCTGGAAGGAAGGAGATTGGTGATAAAATCCATGGACAGATGGGTCCACGGTCTATCTGGAATTGGCATAGGCACCAATTCCCCGGCCGGCCGGTTATGAGAGCTCTTAGCACGTGCACAAACCCCACAAGCAGAAACAAATTTCCCAACATCAGTAGTAAGCGAGTGCCACCAAAAAAGCCCCGCAACGGCCCCATGGGTGGCCGTGATCCCAGGATGTCCACTCAAAACTGACTCACAGAACTAGCAGAGAAGCCTAAGGCAAAACTGTACAGCAACTAACAGTTTACCCTCAGGCTTAGACCCAAGTGCAAGTGACTGGGCCTCTAGAATCTCCCGTTCCAACTCAGATGAAATATCAGCCACCACCACCCCAGGTTGAAGAATAGAGGATGTAGGTTCGGGAGGGGAAACCGGATCCAAGCTCCAAGAGACAATGCATCGGCCTTAACAATCTTAGATTCCAGAAGAAACGAGATAGAGAACTGGAACTGGGAAAAAAAGTGACCACCTGGCCTGCCTTGGAGTTAACCTTTTGGCAGATTTGATGTAAGCCAGGTTCTTATGATCGGTCACCACAGTAATAGAATGAGCCGCATCCGCCAAAAAATGCCTCCATTCTTCAAAAGCCAACTTAACCGCAAAAAGCTCCCAATAGCCCACATCATAGTTTTTCTCGGCCGGGAAGAACTTCTTGGAAAAGAAGGCACAGGATCTCAAATTGGTCAAAGTGGCAAGCCCCTGTGACAACAATGCCCCCACCTCCAAAGCGTCAACCTCTAAAATGAAAGGTTTGGACAGATCAGGTTGGACCAGATCCGGAGCCAACATTAAACTCTTCTTTAATGACAGAAAAGACGCTATGGCTGAAGTTGACCAATTTTTGACATCGGCCCCCTTTTGTGTCAGATCAGTGAGGGGTTTGACCAACTGTGAAAATCCCTTGATAAACCTTCAATAATAATTAGCAAATCCCAAGAAGCGCTGCAAACCCTTCAAATCTCGGGAGTGAACCCTATCAATGATGGCCTGAACTTTCTTGGGATCCATGCGAAACCTTTCCCTTGACACAATGAACCCCAAAAATGACAGTTCCTGAACAAAAAATTAACATTTCTCCTACTTAGCGAACAGTTGATTCTTCCTGAGCCTCTGGAGAACCATGAGCAGATGACCAAGATGAGTTTGCTTATCAGAAAAATAAATCAGAATATCATCTAGATATATAACCACAAAGCGACCAATAAAGTCAGAGGACACAAAATTCATGAAATTCTGAAAAACTGCTAGGGCATTTGTCAAACCAAAGGGCACTCGTCCCCCTCTCATACCCGAATCAGGTTATAGGCCCCCCGCAGATCCAGTTTTGAAAATGATTTGGCCCCAGACAATTGGTTACACAGATCAGGAAAAAGAGGAAGCGGTGATGTGTTTCTAGCAGTGATCTTATTAAGTTCCTGAAAGTCGAGGCAAGGGCATAGACCACCGTCCTTTTTTCTACAAAAAAGAACCCGGCTGCCACAGGAGAAACAGAAGTGCGAATATGCCCCGTAGGGCTCTTTTCCACTTGCGAGAAATACGTCCGATTCTCGCATGTGAAATCCCAGCTCTGGCCCCGACACTCGGGAGTGGAGTGTGCGGCTGCATGTAGTTATATGCAGCTGCTCGCTCCACTCCCGAATGCCGGCCCCAGAGCTGGGATTTCACATGCGAGAATCGGACGTATTTCTCGCAAGTGGAAAAGAGCCCTTATGGAGACTCTCAGAGATATACTCCTTCATGGCAACTTACTCAGGACCCGAAAGATTGAATAAACGGGTCTTGGGCAATTAGGCACCCGGAATCAGGTCAATAGCGCAATCAAAAGGGCGGTGTGGTGGCAAAACCTCAGCCTTGCTTTTTGAGTACAAGTCTTCGAAATCCTTTAGGTACTCCGGAATACCCTCCAGACCAACAGATGATACAGATGCAAATTTCAAACATTTGTTAATACATTTCTGACCCCATTGAACAATCTCCCGGGATTCCCAATTGATGACAGGATTGTGAAATTGCAACCAGGGAAACCCCAGAACCAACCCCGCAGGTAGATTGTCCAGAACAAAACAGGCTATGTGCTCCATATGTACAGGACCCACCTTGAGGAGAAATACCTCAGACAGATAAGTGATCCCATACTTGGTGAGAGGAGTAGAGTCAATGGCCACCACTTTCATGGGAGCACTTAACTTAACTATCCCTATCTTACAATGAGTCAACAATTTCGAGTCAATAAAATTCACGGTTGACCCACAATCCACAAAAGCCGTAGCTGGGAATAGACCATTATCCACACCAAGTTCCAACTGAAGCAACAATTTACAAGTTGAGGAAAAATGTACCTGAGGGACTGGGCAACCTCCTCGACAGATACCCAGAATTAGGCATTTCCCGACACCTTGGAAGACGGAGGGCAAGAAGGGAAGTCCTTTCTCCAGTGTCCTGGTAATCCACAGTAGAAGCAGAGCTTGTTCTCCTTGTGACATCTTCTGTCTCTCTCCCTTACAGAAACAGCTCCCACTTCCATGGGTTCAAGAGATGAAGAGGATTCAGCTTTAGTTGGAAAAAGGGCCTCCCTTTGCACCACTCCCCTCTCTTGAAGTCTGTGGTCCATACTGATGGCCTGTGTCATGGCGTCCTCCAGAGAGTCGGGTGGTGGAAGTAGAGCCAGTGATGTTGTGAACACTTTTAATCTGACTTCTGAGTTTGGGCTCCCTCTGGTGGTTGCTGCTGGTAATGAAGCTGCTCTGGCTGACAGAAGTCAATCACCTGAGGGGGATGATTGGAGATCAGGTGTTACTGACTGGGGAGATTTAAGTGAGCAGTCTTCCCATAGTTCTTGCAGGTGATTTGTTTTCTTCCTGAGCCTTTTGGAAGTCTGCTTGCTCCCTGCTGTGTCCTGCATCTTTCAGATAAGTTATTTGGTTGTTTAATCTGTGGCATTTGTTTACCTTTTGCTTTTCTCAGTTTTCTGCCTTGCTGGAGTTAGTTCAGCTGGGTTCCCTGCGGGGATCTGTGCTGGACTCTGTTTTCATTTGCAGCAGCTTATGTCAGTCTTTTCTGTATTTCTAGTTACCTGTTATTTCAGTATCTGTTGTTTTGCGTCCAGTTCACACCAGAGTTCTGATTTAGCGGGGGAGAGGTCGTGTGGCCTCAGTATTTTTGCATATCAGACGTGTTGGAATTTTTCTTAGGGTTTTTGCTGGATTGCAGACAGTATCCTTTTCTGTCCTGTTCTATCCAGACAGTTTGGGCACCAGCATTTGCCTACTCTATTTTCTGTCCGTGTTTGTGCTTCTTCTGTCTCACCGGCAATATATGTTTGAGGGCTATCTATTCCTTTGGGGCTCTACTCCGGGGCAGTTAGCTTTCCCCTTTTTCTTTTTAGTCTTAGTTAACTCTTCGGCTGTGTCAAGGCGTCTAGGGCATCGTAGGTACGTCCCACGGCTAATTCTAGTTGTGTTGTCAGTTTAGGGGTCTGCAATCCACTAAGTTACCAACCTCTCTGGTGTCTGGTTGCCTAGCCTATTTTTCCTATTGCCCTCCTCGGTTACCGAATCATAACAGTGCGTCCTTTAAATGTTCGGACAACCCTCTGCGGAATAATTCCCTGAGAGCCGAGTTGTTACAAGACACCTCCGAGGCCAAACGGCTATATTCAGAACAATACCACTCGACTGAGTGCTTTCCCTGAGAGAGACTCATAATCGTTTCCTCAGCCAATCTCACACGATCAGGTTCATCATAGATCTGCCATAGGGCCTTGAAGAACCGATCCACAGACATTCTCTCAGGGGCGGTGGGAGAAGGAAAAAAAACCGAAGCCTGTGGATGCTTTGGAAATTTGATAGAGGGTTCAGAGAAGGATAAGGAGTCGTCAGTCACACCACCATCCTTATTGCCAGAGATAGAAGCATTCCGGACGGTTTTAACCATATCTGCCATTTCTCTCTGCACCAGTTTATGGGATTGAGCCAGGGCCCTCTGCTACACCGACAAATTTTGCATCATCTGGGATAAACTAGAAAATTGCTCTGATAGAGCACAGAGAGGGTCCATTTTATGCAAGCAAGTGCCCATAAAGAGTTAAATAAGGGTCAGTGATAATGTAAAGACACACTAGCTGTGTCTCCAAGGGGTAAAGCCGAGGAACGTAGTCCAGCCAGGAGGCATGCGGACACTGCGACGTGCGATGTACACCAGAGCAGGACCTGGCAGGACAAGTGACTGCCGAGGAAGCAGACGGAGGGAGGAACTAACCACCACGAGCGAATGGGAGCCAGCTGTCAAAGATGTGCCGAGGATGTAGTCAGGAGAGCTTTGGTCAGAAGCTGGAGAGTAGCGTAAGTGCCGAAGGAAGAGACAGGAGAATGGTGGGGGACGAGCCGAGGTCGGAAGCCAGACGGGAGCGCGGGATCTAGAGACATAGACAGGGGAGACCAGGGACAAAGCTGAGGGTCAAGACCAGAGAGTTCAGAGTAACACCGAATCAGAAGGCAGAAGCAGAACAAGGGACTAGCCAATTCATACATGGGTAAAGCTGTACCCACCTGAGGAAGACAATGTCCTGCTGTCGTAACGTGTTGTGGAATAAAGAGATCAAACAGACTTCCCTCTCATCCTTAGCGCCCTCCTGACCACGGTTCATTGCTCTACATTTACTGTTCCTCAACAAGGGTCGGCTGCTGGTGCTGCCTTGGGCCTGTCATCTACCGTCCTCCTTACTGGTGTGGCTCACGCCAGCGCTCCATTGAGACCGTTTTCTTTTGTTCCCATACATGGGTAAAACACACACACAGAAGAAGCACGATATCAAATGGAGAAACCTGTGTCAGCTACTCAAGCCGAGTATCGGAACTATCACTGATTCAGAGCCTGGCAAGCAGCAGGTCTAAATAGCCCTTCCCAAACCAAAGAGAGGCCATGCAAAGTTAACCCCGACCAAATCTGTACGGGAGAGAAAACCCATCCGGAATCATTATTATTATTCATTTTTATAGCGCCATTTATTCCATGGCGCTTTACATGTGAGAGGGGGCGAGTATAGACAAGTACAATAAATATGAGCAATACAGGACACACATAAGTACAGAAGGAGAGAGAACCCTGCCTGCAAAGGCTCACAATATATAGGGGATGAGTGAGGATAAACTAGGAGAGGGTAGAACTGGTTGTGCGGCGGTTCAGTAGACTGAGGATCACTGCTGGTTGTAGGCTTGTCGGAAGAGGTAGGTCTTCATGTTCTTTTTGAAGGTTTCTATGGTAGGCGCGAGTCTGATGTGTTGGGGTAGAGAGTTCCAGAGTATGGGGGAGGCACGGGAGAAGTCTTGTATGCAGTTGTGGGAAGAAGAAATAAGGGGAGAGTAGAGAAGGAGATCTTGAGAGGATCGAAGGTTGCGCGAGGGTAAGTAACGGGAGACAATGTCACAGATGTATGGAGGAGACAGGTTGTGGATGACTTTGTATGTCATAGTTAGGGTTTTGAACTGGTGCCTCTGGACGATTGGAAGCCAATGAAGGGCTTGGCGTAGGGGAGAGGCTGGGGAATAATGGGCAGACAGGTGGATTAGTCAGGCAGCAGAATGTAGGATGGATTGGAGTGGTGCCAGGTTGCTGGAGGGGAGGCCAGAGAGTAGGAGGTTGCAGTAGTCAAGGCGGGAGATGATAAGGGCATGCACTAGTGTTTTTGTGGTATCGTGGTCAAGGAATGCACGGATACGGGAAATATTTTTGAGTTTGAGACGGCAGGAGGAGGCTAGGGTTTGGATATGTGGCTTGAAAGAAAGGGCAGAGTCGAGGATCACCCCGAGGCACCGAGCATGCGGGACCAGGGAAAGTGAGTAGCCGTTGACATTGAGGGATAGGTCAGGTGGAGGCGTAGAGTGAGATGGGGGGAAGATGATGAATTCTGTTTTGTCCATGTTCAGTTTTAGACAGCGAGCAGAAAAGAAAGCTGAAATAGCGGACAGACAGTGTGGGATTTTTGTCAGTAAGGAGTTGAGGTCAGGTTCAGATAGGTAGATCTGCGTGTCATCGGCATAGAGATGATACTGCAAACCGTGGGATTCTATGAGCTGTCCCAGGCAGAAGGTGTAGATGGAGAGGAGTAGGGGTCCTAGAACTATGCCTTGAGGAACACCGACAGAGAGGGGGCGAGGTGAGGAGGTGGTGTGGGAGAGGGAGACACTGAATGTTCGATCTGTTAGATATGATGAGATCCAAGATAGGGCCAAGCCTGTGATGCCCAGAGATGAGAGAATCTGGAGCAGGAGGGAGTGGTCCACAGTGTCGAAGGCAGAAGACAGGTCCAGGAGAAGGAGGACAGAGTAGTGTCACTTGCTCTTGGCGGTTAGTAGGTCGTTGGTGACTTTAGTTAGGGCAGTTTCCCATGACAGATATTTGCCCCAGACACATTAGACTTACAGCTGAACAAAACAATATTTTCTGGTTTGGCTGACACTAGCCTAATGTATATGGAGGCTTTAAAGAAACTGTGCAATCAAAAAATTACCTATTGTTTAAATCATGTTTTTATGTTACACGTATTTTTAAAATTTTGGCAGTTTATTTTTTTCATATCACTGTTATACGCAGGAATAACATGCATCGGACCAACAAAAGCGCAGTCACAGACTCACTTTTCACAAGCCACCACTGCTAGGCAAGTCCTTAAGGGCCGAGATATTATTAACCCAATCTTGAAGGGAAGGGGGACTTTACAGAGCCCTTCCCAGACTGATGTCACAGGATAGCTGGCGTGTGGTGACACGGACGATGAAGAGTCAGGTACAAGAGTAAATCCAAAGCTAGTAGCATAAAAGTGAAATGAAAACCAAAGGAAAACCCAAGGACAATAGCTAATAAAGAAGAACTAGTAAAGACCATTAGCAACTGCTGAAAAGCAACCTGAACCCACCCTGGAAGCACTCACAATACCACTACCAAGGGAACTGAATAAACAGCACTGGACTAAATTAGTAACAGGCTTTAAATACCCAGCCAAAATTGAAGGATAACACTCAGATTATGCATTTACTCTTAGTAATGTCCAGGCAGTCACTCCCTGTTCACCTGTACAGCAGGGTGCAGACATTCCCACCATTGGCTAGCACCAGGCAAGGCAGTGTCCTTATTTGCCTGGAGATGAGAAACACAGCATCCCATGTCTCCCGGGCCACGAAACAAGTTGGAAGCATGGCATCCTGTGTTCCCATATCACTCACGACTTCCACACATGGTGTTCGTCACGCTACCCAAGTGTGTGATAGATCTGTCCCTAGCGGAGCAGTCTAGAAACCAGAGGAGGACGATTGCGTCCATGGCAGGTATTTCTAACAATCACAATCTGTATGAAAAAACTAAATCAGTAATCGTGCAATTTACCACTGGCCATTGGGGCAATTTTAGACTAATACTTCCTGCTTTTTTCTTAAAGAATTTTCAACAGACTTATCATCAAAAGCAAGATTCTAAAGACAGGTAACACCTCTATACATAACTGATAACACAGGATCCACCAATCCCAATAGATGATTTCACAGCCGACCCTACTCTCCCTGCCTTCACAATAGTGTTTGCAATGCTTATTAGATGCTTCAACACAAAAGATAGGGTTTGAGTCAGTATATTGCTGCTAATGGACATGTATATTTCCTAAAATAAGAGGAAGAAGTCTTAAAGAGCCTAAGTAGCCAGTGAGAAAATTTCAAGATTTAAACTTTTTTTTAATGCAGATTGTGATCTGAAAAAAAACATTGCCAAAATGTTTAAAAAAATACATTTAGCTCAAAATCCTGATTTAAACAAACAATAGGTTATTTTTTATGAAAAATTTGTTTAATACTACTTTTAAGTCCTTTGAAAATGTTTTTTAATGTAAATGATCACTAAGATAAAAAAAAAATGAATGGCCACAAATGTGTGGCGCCCCAAGGTCCAGTCGCCACAGAGGTACTGCACCTCAGTCGGAGATGTGGTGCTCCGCTTTCGGGTAAGGAGGGGACATCACCCAGAACCCACACACTTACATCCAACACCAGACCTCTCAGGGCCCGGGAGGTGCTAGGTAGAGGGTGTGGTTGGAGAAAGTAGAGAAGGGGTGGAGCTTAGTGAGTGATCTTAGAGAACATAGAGAGCTAGTGACAGTGAGTGAGAGGAGCTGAAGACAGTTGGAGCTGAGGACTGGAGCAGAGAGGAGCTCATCCCTAGGTCAGACGACAGAAAAGAGAGAGAAGGACAGAAAGGACAGAGAGAGAAAGAAGCTTTAGAGAGAGAGAGGAAGAAGAGGTCCTAAGGGCATGGGAAGTGAGGAATCCACCCATGGGGCTCATATCAATGCTGACTGAAATCGGGTGGAGGGACCAGGTCGCAATAAGGGGACCAGCCCCAGTCTAGTGGAGAAACTAAGGACTCAGCTAGCTAACCGAAGGCTGTGGGAACTGCAGGTACTACAGCGACATCCACACACATTCAATGAAAAGGAAGCCGCATAGGTTTAAGGGGACGTAGAGTATGTCGCCCAACAGGATCCAAGGCTGCTGGCTTGGGACACTATGTGTGAAGGCGCAGGGCAGGAGAGGCAGTAGCCAGCGCAGAGAGATGGCCAGGAAAGGAACATCTGAAGGGGGTTCTGACATGGTGTACCCCAAATTACCTGAGAGCTGTCTGGACCACCTACCCAGAGGACATAGCACCCCGGCTGGGGATTGTACCAAAGAACTGTGAGTAAACTGAAAAGACTGTACCCTGCTGTGTCCTCAGAATGATTTACTGCGTCATCCACCCTGCACCACAACCACCACCATTTTCAACACTTCAACTGCCCTGGGGCTTAGCTCTACCCGTGGAGAGCTGTAACAACTCTGCTGCTTCACCAACAGCCCCAGCGGTCTATTAAGCAGCGTCGGCTAACACCTTTATTGCTGAACACCACTGGTGGTGTCACAAATTATTCACCTATTCCCCCATAACTTTTATTTTTACATCACATCATCATTTTTATTGGACGCCCAGGGCCACGGACCGGGTCACTGCAGTCCTGACCTTCCCCTTTAAGAACCACTGGCTCGGTACCGAGTACCCCACGGCCCTTGGGATGCTCCAAATGCAGAATATATAATTGAAGCTAGCTAGGTCAACATACTGTAAGTCAACCCAACATGCTGGAAAATAAAGCTTTACTTAAAAGTATACATAATTAATGCATATATGTATTAACTGTTTTGACCTAAATTGTAGAGCTTATTCACAGGTTGCAGCAGTGTTTGATGGGGTTTTTACAAAAGCATTATATTTTTTGCGATAAGCACTAGAGCCCCATATATAAAGAGTTGCAGAGCTGGGCCCTAAAAAACTTATTTGCCTTATTAGATGATATCAGCATTATAACTGGGACACGGTAGATGGAATCCCTAGTTTAGGATTTTGCTTAGACCTCTAGTAGATGGAGCTTCAGGTAACTCCTCTGGCGCCTCATAATTTGTTTTAGATAACCCATAGGTATGATAGTGACAATGGAAAAAAAAGTAATTAACAAGTTAATTTTATATTTAGTACCAGACTGAAGTATATTCTGTGAAAACTAAATCTTGTATGTCCATGAAAAAGTCACTGATTAAAGAAGAAAGAGAAGATATAAAAATAAGTTAATTTTAACTGCCCGTATATATCACAAATGCTACTAATAAAACTCTGATATAGGAGCAAACATCAATACACATACAGAAAATGAATACATTCTGTAGACCTACTGTATTTATAAGTAATCACTTTTGGCACTGATTGCACCAGAGTGGTAGTGAAAAGCCAGGATTTTCTGCCTTCATCTCCCCCCATCAAGAGCACTAGAATAAGAAGACCGCATCCTGGGCTCTAAAAGCATGAAATCAATGTCCTCCTTGATTTCAATTTACAGAGTTTCCATGAGAACCTGGAAATACACCGTTATAATGTTTTAACTATCTACAAATTAAAATCATCAACATTTTTACTGCTGAAACTACTCACTTTCAAAGCAAAATAAATGGCATGGAACCCACCACAGAAAAAAGAAATGCCTGATGAGTCTGATTACTCACTTAATCTCATCAAGTAGCTTATCTGCACGCAGCTAAGATCAATAGGGTGGTATTTCTTTCTCATCAGGATTGCTCAGCCATTGACTATTTTTCCCCTGAGTTTTATTTCTTCATGATATACATTCACACAGCAATTTTAGCTTAGATATACAGCACATCTATTATTTGACACATGCTTAAACACAGTATAGTGCGTATTATGAGCCAGTTAAGAGGACAATGTGACACTCAAGTGCAGACAACCTATACTTCTTCAACTCTTATTAACTTCACCAACCAACACATAAAGCTAGATAACATTTCACAGTAGCAGCAAACAGAATAAGTAAAGATGGAAAAATCTGCCAAGATTCATATTTGCCAAATAAGGATAAATTTACAGGGAAATTTCATTTGCACTGAAGCTATTTGATGCAAATTGAATGATCCTTTTAATGCTCCTGGGTCTCTCTAGACCCCAGAAAATAAAAGTAAGATGTTTAGAAAGGGAAATGCTCATCTGTCCAATATGGGTCTTCTGATGCCTATTGTAGTGAGTCCAGGATCTATGAGGTGCCCCTTTTTAAGGCTGGCCATATACATTAGATGAATGTTAGTAAAACATTGCTTCTATTGATCATTTGGCTGACAGGTATCTCAGCTGGCTCTCCCATACTCCTATACACAGGAGTGATTGCTGTGGCTTTTTTCAGCAATGGAGTGGTGTAACTAATCTAAGTTCCCTACCCCTTTTTTGTGATAGATCAGGTAAGGGAGTTAATTGGGAAAGAGGGAAGGTGCTGAGTTTGGTTTTATCATCATTGAACTTTAGGTGAGGAGAAGAATGAGGATATGGCTGATAAACACTCTGATTCTGAACTGCTGAGAGATGACGTCTAGGCCAAAGAGGTAAATATGAGTGCCATTAGCATTCAGGTAATTCTGAAAGGTATAGATGAAGAATAGTAGGGTCCCAAGACAGAGACAACAGAGAGAGGGCGGGATGAGGACATAGTATAGGAGTAGGAGAAGTGCGATTAGAAAGGTATGAGGAGATCCAGGAGAGGGGAAGGTCTTTGATGCCAAAAAAGAAAGGATCTGTAGTAGGAGTGAGTGGTTTGGTGTGTCGATGACAGAGGACATGTCTAGAATGAGTATAGAAAATTGTCTGTTGACTTTTGGGGTTAGTCATTAGTAATTTTGGTTAGGATCGCTTCAGTGGAGTGGTATTGAAGCCGTATTGTAGGTTGCCAAAGAGCAAGATGGATGAGAGGTGGGAGGAAAGTCCAATGTGGACATGTTGTTCGAGAAGTTTGGAAGCAAATGGGAGCAGGATGGACTTCCTTCACAAAAAAGCAGTGCTTGCCAAGCCACAGGCAGATTAGGCACCAGAGAAGGTAGTGGAGAAGACTCACTTCAGGGATATCACTGAGGCCATTGTAACAGGCCTCAGCGGAAAGTCTACTCCATCAAGGTGTTGGTCATCGCCTGGCAAGGCCCGTATTCCGCCGCACAGGAGGAAGTTAAGCCTGTGCTAATCAGGAGCAGGATTGGTGCCCCATTCCAGTAAAGGTCAAGAGATCGGACACTGACCGTGAAGAGCTGAGGCCTAGTCCACTTTGTTCCAATCCTAAGAGACGTTTGTCGACGGTCAAACTGAGAAGATCCATGAAGAGACTGCAACAGGCGGAATGCACCTGCAACTGTGGAACAACAGTGCATGTGAGCAGGGCCATCATTTCCAACTAATCTCTATGGTACAGGGGTTGGCTTGGATTAGGGTCTCAGGTTGAGAGGGGGACTGTTGGTGTGTGGGAGCCTCAATGGGATTTTATAGAGTACATCAGAGAGAGACTTGCTGCCTAGCGGGAAAACAAAGTGATCCTGTTAGTGCAAGAATCGCAGAGAGAGAACTTACATGGTGGCACCCATGACTGAATGCACCACTGTTGTGAACAAAACATTGACGTTAAAGACTTACTTTGCTTTTGAAAGTTTATTGTTACCTTTGTTTGAATGTTAATCTGCCTAGCTACTAACACTAATTGTTTATAGTTACACTAAATCACTGAATATAAATAGAACTATAATCATCCCTGACTGTCTAAGGCTACTTTCACACTTCAGGCTTTTTGTGTCAGGCATAATCCGTCCTATGCCTGACAGGACGGATCCGGCGCTGATTTTAAAAAACTGATGCAACTGATCAGTTTTTTTGCCGGATCCGTCCTGACCTTTTCAACCCGGAAATATAACATTTACATGTTGAAAATGCAGTTATTAATGCCCGGACCGAGGAGAGAGAGAGAGAGACCTTGGAATCCGGATCAGTTTTCTGACGGATTTGTCAAAAGACTGGTCCGGCTCCATACACTTGCATTGTTTCCGGCCGCCTGAAGTGCCGATTCAGGCACTATCAGGTGGCTCCGGAAAAAAAACAAAACGTTGCAACCAGCGTCTTGTCCGGCCGCCGGAATGTACATTTCCGACGGATCCGGCCAAAAACGGATGCAACGCAGTGATATCAGGCGCGATCCGGCGCTAATGTAAGTCAATGCTAAAAAAACGCATCCAGTACCGGATGCGTTTTTTTAAAAACACGCCGGATCGCGCCTGATACAAAAAGCCTGAAGTGTGAAAGTAGCCTAAGCCTCGTGCCTCTGTGCATTGCATCCAGACACCTGCATTACACAGGAGTGGGCCTTCTATATCCATATATGAGCAGTTGTTTGCACAATATACTTGATTCCCTACGTACATACCAAGTCAGAATCTCATAATTCATTAAACAAGCTACCTAGTTTATTATTATACAGATGCATATGTTATATGTATATGTAAATATTTGAATGAGGGTAATGTAATATTTGCATGTAACTGAATAGTGGACCCCTAGAGTCAATGTTACTAGTGGGCCCTTGCAGGCCCAGTCTGACACTGAATACACAATAAAATGAAATACTGAATTAAAGATACTTTAAAAAAGATATTGAAATGTATTAAATAAAGTCATCCTATAGTATTTGTAAATTTAGCAAATTAGAAGTATTTTCAATACCCACATTTGCTCACAAAAGAAAGCATTACAGATTGTGATTATGAAATTCACCTTGGTCAATCAAGCAGCTAAGGTGCAGTGACTTTCATAAAATGAGGATAATTTATTGATACAAACTTGCTCCGTCAGGGTTGCACTCCAATGAAATGAATATAGTTAGCTAGTTGTGGATGATGGAATCTGCAACAGATGCACTTTTTAGTGCATACATATTCCATCAAGCCCTTGGACCATTTCTCTCACTTAACCTTGAGCTCCTTTCTACCCGCTCTCCACAAATGCATGACATTTCCTCAGTCTACACAATGACAGCCAACAACTGGAAAACGATTCCACTGTGATGTTAGATCTAAGTGTTAACATAATATTAGGTCAATGAAAGAGAAAACTAGACCCATGAGCTCTCCTTGAAAAATCACATTTTTAATGAATCTGTTTTAACACCGCCACAATCAAGAGCTTTCCCCAATTTTTACTGGTCCTTTATTACATAAGATTCTGTTTTGTTCAGAGCTTTGAGATGAAGGCCAATTAATCTCTGTTAACCCAGAAAGCTGACCAAATGAAATGCCATTCTGGACTGTACCCTATTACTGAGTAAGTCATTTGCTTAGCCTAGAAATGAGTGATGGGATGGCGGACTCACTAAAGCTTGAGACTTATTCCATAAATCTGCCAAAATGTTGTGTGGATTACTTCCCGAGATTAATTATGGTATATGCCCTTCAAACAAAGCCTTGACCTTAATCAGCTGCTCATTGGTACAAACTTCAGGATGTAACTATCATATATTGTGTACGAATGCATATAAAAACATGATCCACAACTGGACAATAGAAGATTATAATAAAGTAGAAAACGGATATTTGTATGTGTGTATGTACATATATGTTCTTCTTGTGTTACCAGATTACAAGAAGAAAAAGAAATCTTGCATTTGTAAATTTTTAAGAAAATTGATTACAAGATTTAAAGAAGACAAGTCATTAGATCAAAAGTGGCGAGCTTTTGCTTTTAGTTGTAGACATTCTCCTGAGTATTTCATTTTTTGTGTTTTTAAATTCGTTATCTGTGTGATTTTACTTAGTTGAGGGTTCTTTTTACAATAAGGCATATCATTCATTGATCATTGAATTCCATTCGATTTATTTTTCATATGATTGAACATAATTATGTAATGAAAAAAACACAATTAAAAGTTATCTAACCCAACAGACATTTTATTTATTTATTTAAAAACAAGGGTAATTTAGGATTTGCATGACCTGCATTTCATATCTCTTGGTTGACTTTTAGTAGAGATGAGCAGATCATATGAAATTGAAATTCAATGAGTTTTCCCTCCAAAAATTGCAGTGAATAAATTCATATGAATCCGAAAGAGAGTGCAAGATAATTTTTAATATGATATGTATATTCTACTTATCCAGTAGAATCTGAAGATGGAAACTGACTCAAACTACCATAGAAGGTAATGCCATACAAATTACCGGTCCTGTGCCCGACTGAACTGTCAACACAGCATGGTGGGTCAGTGGTTAGCATTGCTGCTTTGCAGTGCTGCCGGGGTCCTGGTTTCAAATCCAACCAAGGACAACATCTCCAAGAGGTTTGTATGTTGACAAGAGTTTGCGTGGGTTTCCTCAGGGCACACTCCAAAGTCATATCAGCTGGGAATTTAGATTGTGACCCCAGGGACAGGGGTGAAGATGTCTGTAAAATACTGTAGAATTAATGGTGCTATAACAGAGAGCGCTGATCTCTGACTAACAATGCACAAGATATGATACTCTGCTAGACGTCAGCAAGGCATTACGGAAAAGTCAGCACAGCTACGCAAAACGACATTAGCCCACTCACTAAGGCTTTAACAGTATGGGGAAATAGTGCCAGGCAAGCATATTTTTTTACAAATCAGACCTCAAGGTGTTCGAAACTGCATGGAACACATTGAGACACACTGAAAAAATATTTGAAATTCGAATTGGCTAGAGTTGGCGATTTTTTCCCAAAAATCTCAGGTGATCAAATTGTCCTGAGAAGATATGTCTCCTATGACTGTAATCCAATCCCATTCCAGCTTCTTAATGCAATCACAGCCTTGTGTCTAATGTCATAGTGTCCTCACCATAGAAAAATTGCAGCCCAGTAGTAACCAACAGCCCATTGAATAACACAGTGTGCTGACAGACTTTACATTTTTTTTAACCCCTTTCTACCATTTGACGTACTATCCCGTCCATGTGCCCTGGGACTTAATTCCCATGGACGGGATAGTACATCATCACCGATCAGCTGCACTCAAGGGGGAGCCCGGCTGATCGGGGCCGGGTGTCATCTGATTCTCACAGCTGACACCCAGCACTAAGTGCCTGGAGCAGTCACGGACCGCTTCCCGCATTTGAACCCCCAGCACACTGCGATCAAACATGATTGCAGCGCTCCGGTGCCATAGGAAGCATCACGCTGGGAGGGGGCACCCTGCGTGCTTCCCTGAGACCCTCAGAACAATGCGATATGATTGCATTGTTCTGAGGGCCTCCTCCCTGCCGGCTCCCGGATCCAAGATGGCCACAGGGTCCTTCCAGGTCCCGCAGGGAGGTGGCTTGTTAGTGCCTGCTGATATCACTATATATACGATACACTTTATTGATCCCGGGGGGAAATTACAGT
>VIAB01000998.1:98029-118923 GCA_009801035.1 Oophaga pumilio
ACCCCAGGCCTCTCTTAAAGGGATCCTTGGTATGGAAGTTAGGGTAATTCCCTCAGAGCTCTGATTCTCACCCCAGGCTTCTATTAAAGGGATCATTGGTATGGAAGTCAGGGCAAATCCACTTAGCGCTCTGGTTCTAACACTAGGCCTCTCTTAAAGGGATCCCCGGTATGGAAGTTAGGGCCATTCCACTCAGTGCTCTGGTTCTGACCCCAGGCTGACGGGATGATGTGGGATTTTACGGGTAGTAGCCCAGTGGCTCTAGCTGACGGGACAATGTGGGATTTTAAGGGGAGTAGTCCGATGGCTCTGGCTGACGGGATGATGTGGGATATTACGGGTAGCAGTCTGGTGGCTCTGGCTGACGGGACGATGTGGGATATTAGGGGTAGTAGTCTGGCGGCTGTGACGGGATGATGTGGGATATTAGGGGTAGTAGTCCGGTGGCTCTGGCTGACTGGTTGATGAGGGATATTAGTGGCAGTAGTCCAGTGGCTCTGGCTGATGGGATGATGTGGGATATTAGTGGTAGTAGTCCGGTGGTTCTGGCTGACCGAACGATGTGGGATATTAGGGGTAGTAGTCCGGTAGCTCTGGCTGATTGGATTGTGTGGGATATTATAGTGAATGTGGCTATGCGGCGTGGGTGGGGCTCTACACTCAGCTTTATATTTATAGATATAATCATTACCTCGTGTTATAACTAACCGTAGTTAGTTACTATGCCCGGGCAGCGCCGGGCTCTTCAGCTAGTTCTTTATATATGGAAGGAAGGAGGAGCCAAAGACAGAGCTCCTCCCTCCTCCCTTTTCCTCCCATCTACATAGAATCTCATCAGTAGCAACCGCCATCTCCTATCTCAGTAATGACAGTGTCTTCACTGAACACAGATTTTACCTCCGAATTGAGAGTTTTGCTAATGACTGATCAATTCTGTAAGAGAAAAAAGCAGATTTCTCTGATAATATATATATATATATACAGTACAGACCAAAAGTTTGGACACACCTTCTCATTTAAAGATTTTTCTGTATTTTCATGACTATGAAAATTGTACATTCGCACTGAAGGCATCAACTATGAATTAACACATGTGGAAATATATACTTAACAAAAAAGTGTGAAACAACTGAAAATATGTCTTATATTCTAGGTTCTTCAAAGTAGTCACCTTTTGCTTTGATTACTGCTTTGCACACTCTTGGCATTCTCTTGATGAGCTTCACCGACCGAGCACTCGCTCAACATTATTCCACTACAAACGCCAAGCTGCTGTATTCCTGAACGTAGTCAAGGAGCCTTTTGCTCTGTGTAGTCTAGTGATGAGCGAATGTGCTCAGATAACATATTGTCCGAGCATGCTCGGGTGTAATCAGAGTATCTTGGGCTCGGATAATATGATCAAGTCCCTGTGGCTGTTAGGTAGCTGCAACACATGCGGGGAATCCTTAATAAACAGAAAACCCCCGCATGTGGTTGTGACTGTCTAACAGCCACAAACCATGCAGCCGCGGACACGCAACATATTATCTGAGCACGCCTAAGATACTTTGATAACACCTGAGCATGCCCACATAACGTGAGCATGCTTTGCTCATCACTGGTGTAGTCTACACCGAGCCAGCACCCTGTCCCCTTATGTGAGTGTAATGGCAGCAGACAGGGAGTGCGACACAGATCTAAATTAAGGTGCACAAAAATCTGTTTCCGCAGCCCCATGTATTTCAAAGTAGCAGTAAACAGTACACTCTCCATAATAGTTAGGTTTTGGTGGTAAAGCGTAGCTTCCAAGACACACTTAATGGGGCTCCTCTGTTAAGCAGTTACAATAACAGGCGTTTTGTCACTGAGGGAATAATACATTGGAGTGATCTTTTTTACATGAAAAATTGCTGAATACCTTTAGTACTTATTCCACAATCTACACCATGAGGGAAACAAAATGTTAATTAATGCATTGCTCCAAACACTTATTTGTGCTTCGCTTTCCTAGCTTTACACAGAGCTGCGAAAAGCACATTCAGATTTTTTTCCCCCAGCAGAGAAAATGTCACACTTAGAATTTGCATGCATAATCATAGGGATGGCAGGAAGGACAGGAGTCTTCAGTCACTTTGATCCAGAGCTATAGTTCATCACACACTCAATTGAAAGGTCAGTTTAATTCATTTTCAGAAACAAATAGTTAACCTGGCAATTATGCAATATCCTATAATTTTGCTTCTAGTTTCTAATAAATAATTAAATATGCTAATAAATAAATATTATTAAATACATACACATTAAATGGCCACTTTATGAAGGAAAGAATGTGATATGCAAACTCCAGGCAAGAATCTGACTAGACTGTTTATGGAACGATCAATGTAAGTGTATTGCAAGAGGCCGGAAACCGTCTAGTCACATTCTAGCCTGAAGTATGCATATCGCATACTTGCAGACCAAGAGAATTATATCAGAGAATCCTCACAGCACGGATCAATAAAAGTTACAAATACAGTTTATATTTTAGTAACTAAGTAATTAGCACTTGGTTGTCTGCGCGCTGTGTGTATTCTCTGGTGCCAGTGCCAGGAGTGAGTGGTCATGTGACCACAAGTATTCGATTTGCATACTTCCGGCCACAGTTGGACTAGACGCGTCCATCCTCACTAAACGCACTTGCATTGAGTGAGGCAGTGCACATCTGGATGGCACGTACTGTACTGTATGTGTATTTCATACTTGTGATGACAAGTCACTAGGGACTTGGCCAAATTTTATGCTAAGAGTCTCAAATTTTTCCTAATACTCCAAAGCCATATTGCTATTCAAATTTCACATATTCCACATTGACATGCTTTAGCATGATAGAGTGGAAACTTTTTTGTTTGTATATTGTATATGGGGGTAGCTCCTCCTGGTATGCACCTATTCACACTAGTCTGGATGTGTCAGTCAGTTTTTTGTCTTTTGTATGTTAGCTTACTGACCGAGAACTCCGTCCCCACCAGGTGGTAATTTTAATTACAGCAGGTCCCTACTTACCCATAAATGCAGACTTTGCTGACAGAGGTGTCCACATTCACCCAGGAATTCAGAAATCAGCCTTAGAGAGGAATTCACACAGGTCAGGGACCCATCAGACTGAGACGACCTTGACGACGGATGGTGGGCAGATAATATTTTGCCAAATTTTATGCTAAGTGTCTCAATATTTTCCTAATACTCCAAAAGCCATATTGCTATTCGAATTTCACATATTCCACATTGACATGCTTTAGCATGATAGAGTGCAACCTTTTTTTGTATAAGTCTGTAGTCACTGACATACAGTGACTGACTACAGACTTGTTTTAGACTGAACAAACCCAAACCCTGTTTTCACCTTCATGATGGGGCCAAATTTTACAATTCGGTAATAACTCTGGAATTCTGCAATGGATCTTACTGATTCTGAGATTGTTTTTTTCATGACATATTGTACTTCATGACACTGGTAAACTTTATTCAAAAAGAAATGCATTAATTTGTGAAAAAATTCAGAAATAAGGGGAAAATTTTGCAGTTTTCAACATTTTTAATTTTATTCTCTTAAACCAAAGAATTATGTCACACAAAATAGTTAATAAATTTTATTTCCCACATGTCTACTTTACATCAGCACAATTTTTGAAACATCATTTTTTTTTGCTAGGAAGGCCAAATTTGACCAGTGATTTCTGATATTTCCAATAAAATTTACAAAACCCTTGTTTTAGACCCCACTTCACAGTTGAAAATATTCACAATTGACACCATTCTAAAATCTGCACCCATCAATGTGCTCAAAACCACATTCAAGGAGTTTATTAACCCTTCAGGTGCTTCAAATTAATTTTGCAATGTGGAAGGAAAAAATGAACATTTAACTTTTTTTACAAAAATTTTACTTTAGACCCAAATTTGTTTATTTTTACAAGGGTAACAGGAAAAAAATGCACCACAAAATTTGTAGTGCAATTTCTCCTGAACACATGGATACTCCATATGTGGGGTACAAGTACTGTTTGGGTGCACAGCAGGGTTGGAGGGGAAGGAGCATCATTTGACTTTTTCAATGCAAACATGGCTGGAATCGTGAGCGGACGCCATGTCGTATTTGAAGAGCCCCTGATGTGCCTAAGCAGTGGAAACCTCCCACAAATGACCCAATTTTGCAAACTAGACCCCTCAAGGACCTTATATAGATTTGTGGTGAGCACCATGAACCCTCAGGTGCTTTGCAAAAATGTATAAAGTTGAACAGTGAAAACAAAAAAATCACATTTTTTCCACCAAAAAATGTTTAGCCTCATATTTTTTATTTTAACAAAGGTAACGAGAAAATGAATGCCAAATATGGTTGAGCAAATTCTCCTGAGTACGCCTCAACCTCAAAGAAAAAAAGAGATCACACGCAAGACCATGTCTATATTTACCTCATTATATGAAATCAGCTTAGGGGTTCCATCTGAATCACGTATTTCAGAGATTACACTGAAACCTCTGTGTAAGCGCTCAGCACATAGCACAGGATAAATGTAAACTGAACCTTGCTGTGATATTTGAGAGTCAAAATAAACATATCAATCACATATTTCAGAGATTTACACTAAAACCCCAGTGTAAGCGCTCAGCACAGAGCACAGGATAAATGTGAGTCAAGCTTTACTGCGATCTTTGTTAGGTAGAATAAACAAATCAACATCAGGTGAAGAATTAGTTTTATTTATTTTTTATGCCATTCCTTGTGCAGTATAAGTGATTAGACAACTTTATTCTTTGGGTCGGTGTGATTATAGGAATACCAAATTTATATTTTTTTTATGTTTGGTTGCTGTCACACATTTGCCTTTTTTGCAAAACTAGTTTTTGCATCACCATATTTTGATGGGTATAATTTTTCCATATTTATGCCGAGTGATGTTAGGGCTTGTTTTCTGTAGGAAGAGTTGATGTTTTTATTGGTACTATTTTTGGACACATGACATTTTTTGATCACTTTCTATTGCCAATTGTGCATAATGAAGAAAAACCAGCAAGTCAGGAATTTTTTTATATATAGTTTTATGCCATTCCACATGTGGCAAAATTGATATTGCAGCTTCATTCTTCAGGTCAGTACGATTGCAGTGATACAGTTATATCTTTTTTATGTTTTGGCCCTGTAAGGGGGTGAAGGAATATTACTGTTTCACCCTGCCCCTTAGGTGTACTTAATGCTTCTTATGTAAATAATCATTGTGTAGTTACAAACATTCAGTGGTACTTCTACATGGTCCTATGTATTACCGCTAATATTTATGGTACTGCCACATTCATTATGTATTACCATGTATATAATGTATGCGATATGTATTTACATTTTTGTACATTTTATGGAAAATTGAGTGCTTTCTTCTGGAGACACTAGAGGAGCACCTTAGTATATAGTTCTCATATACTGGGTAAGTGTATTTCTGTGGCGGACCACTAGATGGGGGCATACTAGTGGGTCTTGATAGGTATAGCTGATAGGAGGTTCATATAGGGGTAGGTGTAGGAAGGGCTGCCGGGTAGTAAGCGAAAGGTTTTAGTGAGATTAGCTCAGGCGGGGCCAGTGTGCCCAAGTGTCCACAAGGGCTTAGGCCCAGACAACCGGTAGCCACACAACATTTAAGTACTGCAGCCCAAGTTACCCATAGCCACTGCATAGCATGGCAGTGGCCCTGGACCAATGCTTTTAGGGCAGAAGTTGGCTGGACTAAGGAAATGAAGGGAGCTGGAGTTTTGACGAGTTCGGTACAGATGGGCCGGATGCTTCACCAGGGCCACCAAACGTAGTGATTGATGAAGTCAGTTCTGGGGCGAAGCAGGCTGAAAGAAATGTCATTACAGCGAGGTCAGGCCTGGAAGGAACTGGGGAGCAGTCTAGTACGGTCCAGACTGAGCATGTACTGCACAGAAGTGACAGCAAAGCAGGGAGAGATAAGGAAACGAATGAAACCCATGTTGTGCCGACTGTGGATGTAACGTGTGAAGAGTTAAGTAAAGAGTATGTTCAATTTATTCTGGACTGTGTCTCCATTACTGGGGGTCGCCTGAAAGAGGGACTGTCGATGCCTGGGAGGTGCTCAGGAGAGATGGAATCTGGAGATGCAGGTATGCCAGAGGAAAGAACACAGTTTCATGTAGGGGAAGGACTGGACATTGATGTTGCAGTAATCCAGGTCGCAACTACAGTCCTGTCCATCCCTTTCAGCGCTTTTACACAGTTAATACTATTTTATATAAAAAAAGAAAAAGTAAAGAAAAAATAATATTTTTGCATTTCTTTATTCTGAGAGCTATAACGTTTTTATTTTTCCATTGAATGAGCTGTATTGTGGCTTGTTTTTTGCGGGACAAGATTATGTTTTCAATGATACAATGTTTATTTATATTTGTCTTTTGACTGTGTTTTATTCCACTTTTTATTTGGCAGTATGATGGTAAAGAATAATATTTTACATGGTTTTATTTTTAGGGAGTTCCTTGAAGGGGTTAACTATTCCGATATCTTAATAGGGGGGTTGTTCCGGACGTGGCGATACCAAATATGTATACTTCGTTTGGGTTTTTTTCATAAAAAAAATGTATTTACTGGAACAATATATATACAAGTACTTCTCACTAAATCAGAATATCATCAAAAAGTTAATTTATTTCAGTTCTTCAAGGCAAAAAGTGAAACTCATATATTATATAGAGCCATTACAAACAGATTGATCTATTTCAAGTGTATATTTCTGTTAATGTTGATGGTTATGCTTACAGCCAATGAAAACCCCAAAGTCATTATCTCAGTAAATTAGAATACTCTAAAACACCAGCTTGAAAAATGATTTTAAAAAATGAAATGTTGACCTACTGAAATGTATGTTCAGTAAATGCACACAGTACTTTGCTCAGGGCTCCTTTACATCAATTACTGCATCAATGTGGCGTGGCATGGAGGTGATCAGACTGTGACACTGCTGAGGTGTTATCGAAGCCCAGGTTGCTTTCATAGCAGCCTTCAGCTCGTCTGCATTGTTGGGTCTGCTGGCTCTCATCTTCCTCTTGACAATAGATCAGGTGAGTTTGCTGGCCAATCAAGCACAGTGATACTGTTATTTTTAAACCAGGTATTGATACTTTGGCAGTGTGGACAGGTGCCAAGTCCTGCTGTTGAATGAAATTTCCATCTCCAAAAAGCTTGTCGGCAGAGGGAAGCATGAAGTGCTCTAAAATTTCCTAGTAGACGGCTGCACTAACTTTGGTCTGGATAAAACACAGTGGACCTGCACCAGCAGATGACATGGCTCTCCAAACCATCACTGATTGTGGAAACTTCACATCAGACCTCAAGTAGCTTAGATTGTGTGCCTCTCCGTCTTCTTCCAGACTCTGGGACCTTGATTTCCAAAAGAAATGCAAAAGTTACTTTAATCTGAAAACAACACCTTGGATCACTGAGCAACAGTCCAATTCTGTTTCTCCTTGGCCCATCTACAACGCTTCTAGCGTTGTCTATTGGTCATAAGTGGCTTGACACAAACAATGCGACACTTGTAGCTCATGTCCTGGATATGTCTGTGTGTTGTGTCTCTTAAAGCAATGACTCCAGCAACAGTCCACTCCTTGTGAATCTCTCCAAAATATTTGAATGGCCTTTTTTTAACAATACTTTCAAGGCTGTGGTTATCCAGGTTGCTTGTGCACATTTTTCTACAATACTCTTTCTTTCCACTCAACTTTCCATTAATATGCTTGGATACAGCATTCTATGAACAGCTAGCTTCTTTAGCAATGACTAGTGATGAGCGAATATATTCAGGCTATTAGTTACTCGGCGAGTAATTTGTTATTCACCACGGTATATTAGCGTGACCCACTCAACATGTTTGGTGCTTTATTTGCTTGCCAATCAAAGTAATGCTGGCACCATCTTTGGTGTGTCATTACTGTGATTGGCTGCCCGAACACTGGCTGGCAAACACTGCATCTGATCAGCGGTGAGATCATGGTCGTCAGTCAGAGAGCCGTGGTTTCCAGTCTGTCAAAAGACATTGTGAGTGCGCAGCTGTGATCGGAGGTATAATGTTCACCTCCAGTCACTGGTGTCAGCTGATGGGACTACAGCTCCCTTCAGCTGACGTCTGTTGCCGATAATAACAGTGAGAGCAGGAGCAGCTGATGGGAGTATTCATCAGCCGGCTCCTGTGCTGTAAATAAATCTAAAAAAATCTGGCGTGGAATCTCCTGTATTTTTGATAACAAGGCAGCAAAACTCACAGCTGGGGGTTGCAACCCTTAGCTGTCAGCTTCAGCAAGTCTGTTTATCAAGAATAGAGGGGGCCCCACACCGTATTTTTTAAATATTTATGGATATTCAATGATATTGGCCCCCCAGCCTAAAAATAGCAGCCTGCAGCTGCCCAGAAAAGGCACCTCTATTAGATGAGCCAATTCTGTCGCTTTGCCCGGCTCTTCCCACTTGCCCTGTAGCGGTGGCAAGTGGGGTTCATATTTGTGGGGTTGACGTCATTTTTGTAATGTCCGGTGACATCAAGCTCACGGCTTAGTAGTGCAGAGGTGTCAATAAGACACCTCTCCATTACCAATCCTATAGTTATATGGTAAATAAAGACACAGCCATAATAAAGTCCTTTATTAGAAATAAAACAAAACACACTTTTCCATTTTTATTTAAAAATGACACACACAGTTATAGTCACCTGCATCTAAATCCACTGAATCCCTCATCTCCTGTAAGAAAACAAAAATAAAAAACAACAATATCCCTCACCTCTCCGTCATTCTGTCTCATGCCATAATCCTTGTCTGGGGGATAAACAGTTTTCAATCTGGATGGTGCCAAGATGCAACCGTCCAGGCTGAGAACCACTGGTGAATGAACTGCTGTGGTGACATCATCGAGGTTACCTCTGATCACTGAGGCTGCGTTCCCAGCAGGGCTGAACTGCTGGGACCTCAGTACTATCGGAAAAAGTAAGTGATGAGGTCACCACAGTTCAAGCTCAGTGACTTCACCACAGATCACCATGAAAATTTCTCACGCACAGCTCCTGTGGACATAAAATCACCTGGACATATCCATATGTCCAAGGTGGTTAAATACTGATACATCCAAGGTCATAAAGGGGTTAGGGTATGAACTTTACTTTGGCTGCAATGCTTAAGTAAAAACTACTGTTGAAATATTTATCCACTGGTAAACGAGAACCCAAAGTGTGCCAAGAAAACAATCCTATCAGCATTCTTCTACCTTCACCAACCTTAACTGTGATTGGCTATAGTAATCTCGTGCAACTTAATCACGGTTGTAACCTATTAACAAAGACCAGGAGGAGTGATAGACAGCTGGCACTATGGCATTGGTCAGTAATAATAGCTGATTTAATTACTTTTGTATAGAACAAGTTAGTTGGGGTTAAATTGCATTGCATTAATAGGAAACCATTTTAAAGAAAACTTGACGCCTCCAAAAATGATATTTACCTGCAGATGTAAGGATAATCTGCAAGTAAATAACATTTACATCATGTCTGGCAGGCTGACTAGAAGTGTGGGTTTGTATAAATTGTTACTGTTGGATCACCGTACACCATGTGCACAATTAGGCAAGTGTGTGTTTTGATCATATTGTAAATTTTCTTCATATTTTCCAATTCCAAACTGTGTAAACTTTAATGCTTATTGGATGAAGCAGATCAGATTATGTGTATTTGTGTAATGAGGAAAGTGCTAAGGACGCAACATCCTTTATCAAGGATTGCAGAATTATTAAGGAGCTTTTCCTCATTTTCCTCAGGCAAAATGGCCCCAAAAAAGAAATTTAGCTGACTAAAGAGTTAAAAATTGTTATAAGTCTTACAGAAGGATGCAGCACTCTAGAAATTGTTAAAATATTGGGGCGTGATCACAGAACCATCAAAAGTTTACTGCATAAAATGTGTTGCGAAAAAAAAATGCACAATATCTGCCAGTGATTAGAGAAGAATAAAACTTGAAGTGTTTCAGGAGTCCATTATCCTCCAGTGCTATCATATTCCAGAACTGTAATATTCATGGAATGTCCAGGAGAACAAGATGCTCAGTGCTCAGAGACATGGCCGAGGTAGAAAAAATCCTGACCACCACTGAATAAGACAAAGAAACTAAATTAAGAAATTAAGACTGGGTCAAGAAATAGCTGGAGACAGGTTTTTCAAAGGTTTTATAGAAGATGGTATGAGAGTGACTCTTTATAGACCAAATAGATGAGCCTCTGTAACAGGCACAGATCTCCACTTCGACTCAGATGCCAATAAGTTGCAGGTGAGATAAGGTGCTGAGCGACATATGTAGACTAACAATATTCTACTCTCTTAGAAAAAATAAATTAGAGTACAGAAGTCTTTTCTCATTACAATTTAGAACAGAAATCTCAAGTATAAAGTATAGAGTCAACATTGGAAGGTCTGGATGAAACCTTAAATAACTTCATGAACCATTGCCAACTTGTTCATTGCTTAGATTTCCGCAATAGAATGTTCAGAATATATATCTTTCATTCTTCATTCCAAAATCTTTAGCCATAAATCCCTGGTCAGTGACCTTTGTACAGTTCAGAGTTGCTGGATCTGGTATCCACAAGAGACCTTGTAAATCACAAATGTGATGGCTTTCCTCAAGCTTCCTATGCAATTGAGAAAAGTAATTATAGCCAAAAGAAGAGGCTTGGATGAATGGATAGAAAACAAGAGAGAATGATCAAGATTCAGGGTTCCATCCTGAGAATTTATTGTACTTTAATTCACTGTTCCAGAAGGAGAGATATGAGCTCAAATCCTTCAAACAGACTATTTCTCTATTTAGAAGCATAGGTAAAGGCGTCGCTCTATCTGACAGCGTGCTGGTCACCTGTCAAACATAAGAGCGCAGTTTAGAATGATAAGTGGCAGACGACTGCGCTGTACATTTTAAATGAAAATAGTATCCAGCAAAAAGTGAACTCACTACATCTACTGCCATGTCTGAAAGGAGTTATACTGTCTCCAGTAAGCTATAGATAGCATTTCTACAGCTCATTTCCGATCAACATCGTTAAATCTTTCAGTGGAGAGAGAAGTGTAAATGAATGAAGCCAAGTAAAATAAGGTGAGTAAATTCCCTGGAATCTATCTACAATATACTAGATAAATAGGTCCTCATACTATAACAAGGATATCCCTAGCAAACTCATATTTTAAATCATATTCGCATATGAGCATAACTGAGCTTTCTTCACATGCAGTAGCTGAGATCAAAGTGCTTCTCGTAACCATTTATATGCTGCTGTCAATCTCTCACAGTAGCATTTAAACGGAATGCTTACCGCTGCATACTGATGGTTTACCATGGCTGCCATCTTGGTAGTCCTGTGAAGCCTAGTAGCAGACTGAGCCCCATGCTAGACTGCGATTTACGCTATATTCTTTAAAACTGTGAGCACCCTGCAGGATGTAAGCATGCTACCATGGCTGCAGCATCTATGGACTTGTCTTCAATGGAGCACACTTGGGATATCATTGCAAAGGGAGCTGCCTGCAGTGGGTTTTGATGTTTACGTGCACACATGCATTCAGCATAGCAGACATCCATTAATAAGCTTAGACAACCATTAATAACCTCATTGATAGGATGACAAGGTGTGTAAGTGCATGAATTTCTGTGTGTGGCACTTATACTTGATACTGAATAAATCGAGATGTTTTGAATATTTTGCTTCCATTTTTTTCATTATTTGCACCTCATTGACATGTCTATCAATTCTATGAGTTTCCTAATCCCGCTACTTTTACATCATAGTGCTAAAATTTTAATATTGAGTATTATACTACAGTGAATCCAAGTTTTTCATTCAATACCTTTACTATGGATATAAAAAGTTACCCTTGTTAAAATACCATGATTTTGTCCTATAAAAAATCATACCAAGAATAATCATTTCAGAACTTTTTCCACCTTTAATGTCATATATTATCTTTACAATTCAATTGAAAAACAAACTGAAATCTTTTTGGGTAGAAAAATAAAGAGCTAAAATAATATAGTAGCATAAATATGCACATCCTTAAAACTAATACTTTTTTGAAGTACCCTTTGAATATATTACAGTAGTCACTTTTTTTTTTGGCACATCTTTGCCCACTCTTCCTTGCACTAGGGCTCAGATTACAAGGATTTTCTCCTGTGTATAGCGCTCTTTTCTGGTCACCCATAGATTTTCAATTAGATTCAGGTCTTGGCTCTGTTTGGGCCATTCCAAAACGTTGATCTTCTTCTGGTACAGCCATTTTTTTATTGACTTTGAGGTATGCTTAGTGTTGTTCTCATGCTGAAAGGAGACATTCCTCTCCATCTTCAGTTTTTCAGCAGAGGCTGATATTTGGAATTGTTAAAATTCTTTCCACCTTAACTAAAGCCCCAAAGCTTTAGTTCCTGCTGCCAAAAAACAGTTTCAAAGTGTAATGCTGCCTCCACCATGACTCACCAATTATACCCTTTGGAACAATGGCACAAAAGTTCAATCTATGTCTCATCAGACCATAACACATTTCCCACATGCTTTTAGCAGATTTGATGTAGGTTTTGGAAAAACACAGCCAGGCTTGAATGTTTTTCTTTGCAACACAATTCCAAATCTTGCCACCCTACCCCACAGGAGAAAACTGGAGATTCTTGTCACATACAGTACATAACCATTGTTTGCCAGAAATTCATGCAGCTCCTTTAATGTTGCTGTAGATTTCTTAACAGCCTCCCTGATTACCACATTTTGAGAGACATCTAGTTCTAGGTCACTGTTGTGCCAAATTTAAATCACTTCTTAAACGTCTTCAAAGTGTTCCATGCTATATCTAATGCCTTGGAGAAATAATTGTACCCTTCTCCTAACTGATTACTTCCAACAATGAAATCCTTTGGCTGTGCTGTTTGCAGCTTACGGACGGACCATGGCTTTTGCTGTAAAATGCAACTAAGGAAATGTCAAGAAAATCTACTAAAACATAAACTTTACATGGAATTAATCAGAATCAATTTAGATGATGGCAGATGTGCACTGACTACTATTTAACATGAATTTAAATGTTAAGAGCTAATTCTGAATGCATCCACATCCCAAATTATAAGATGATGTTCACACTTATACAACCACATTATTTTAGTTTTTTTTTTTCATTTTTATTTCCCTCATCAAAATTATTTTAGTTTCTTTCTTAATTGAATTGTACATATTATGGGTGATATTAAAGATGAAAAAAAGCTCTGAAATTATTCTTCTTGGTATGATTTTTTTACATGACATAAGTCAGACAATTTATCCAGGGAGTGTAGATTTTTTTTATATCCACTCTATATTTAGTACCCGGCCATGCAATCTGCCTTTCCAAACATTTGTAAAAGAAAGGTTCATTCTAAAGAGCTCCCCAAATTCCAGTTTTGTCCTGTAATAAGTGCCATTATTGTAACAAATCAGTTTATGAAATTTCTTACCTCCTAAATATTCCAAGATCAAAAGTGATTAGTGTTATTAGAAATTGGAAACATTTAGGAACCAAAGCAATGTAGTCATGAAGTGGGAGACCATGTAAAGTTACAGGGTGGGGTTGCCTAGTGCTGAGGCTTAAGCGGCATTACAGTCCCACCCTGCTAATTCAAAAACTGCATAGTTTTCCATGGCAAGGTAGGTGCTGGCATGTATCACAAAACACAAAGCCAAGCATTAGAGTGTTATATTGGATGCCATTTTTGAACTCTAGAGCAGTGGAGATGACTTCTGTGGAGCAGTAAATCATGTTTCTATATCTGGCAGTCTGACAGACGATTCTGGGTTTTATAAAGGGCAAAGGAAATTTACCATGATCGATGAATGGGAGCAATTCACCAAATATCTGATTAAAAAATATGGCACATATATTCATTAGTAGTTGGTTCACAAAAATATAACTTAGAAAACCATTTACTTAATTAATTATCAATTTAAAATAACCATAATGTGAAGATATCCAAAAATAAAAAAGGATAAAAACCAAAAATTCCTTGTCTACCACAGGAGCTACCAACAAATAAAGGCATTGGGTTACACCCATATCATATATACATTGACAATGTGTAATAGTCCACTAGAAAGTATAACATGCCAATGGATATAAAGTGTGCAAAAATATTAAACCATACTATGTTATATCCAAGGAAGGAAAGTGTTTCCAGCGAGTGTTGAAGGAACAGTAGTTGACGTTTTAGCAAAAAATCAAAGCAAAAACGTTACATATATAGACAAAAAATTCACCCCTTCACTGCATCAATGGGAGAATGAATAGAGCCATGTATCGTAAAATCCTGAGTGACAACCTCCTTCCCTCCGCCAGGACTTTAAAAATGCGTCATGGTTGGGTCTTCCAGCAAGAAAATGACCCAAAACATACAGCCAAGGAAACAAATGAGTGGTTCAAAAAGAAGCACATTAAGGTCATGGAGTGGCCTAGCCAGTCTCCAGACCTTAATCCCATAGAAAACTTATGGAGGGAGTTGAAGCTCCGAGTTGCCAAGCAACAGCCTCAAAATCTTAATGATTTAGAGATGATTGGCAAAGAGAAGTGAATCAAAATTCCTCCTGACGTGTGCGCAAACCTCATCATCAGCTACAAAAAATGTCTGACTGCTGTGATTGCCAGCAAGGGTTTTGCCACCAAGTATTAAGTCTTGTTTGCAAGAGAGATCAAATACTTATTTCCCACTGCAAAAAGCAAATACATTTATATAATTTATACAATGTGATTTTCTGGATTTTATTTTTGATATTCTCTGTCTTAATGTTAAAATTAACCTTACAATTATAGACTTGTTCATGCCTTTGTCAGTTGGCAAACTTACAAAATCGGCAAGGGATGATATAATTAATTCCTTCACTGTACATGCACAAATAAGCTCTATAACACAATGAGTTCTTTTTAAGGTTTGGCCTAATTTTTGTAGGGTTTGCCTTAGTTCAAATGATACAAAATCCTAAGGTTTTAGAACACCAAGGCATTTTTGCCAATTGTATGATTCCAACATTGCGGCAACAGTTTTTTCAGTTGTTTCTTGCAAGGGCCATGAAGGTATGATTGGTTAAGTTTGCAGTGGACTGAACTATAAATGTGAGTCACATTAACATGCAACTTATATTAAAATCTATTGAAGCAAGGTTGATTGCAACATGTGAGCAAAAATCCAGTATGTTTGGATTTTTCTCAATGGATACATCACAGTAGTGTTAACTCAATCTGATTTAGAATTCTTAAAAGTGATGTCGCAATGCAAAATTGTGAACTTCATGTCCCACAAGCCCACAAGCCATGTCACTTGGTTGCCCTAGCCTAAATGTGAAAAGATAAGATAAATGTAGATAGACAAACTGGAACCTGCCTTGCAACATTGTAAACTGAAAATTTTATATAAAGCCAATGCAAACTTCAATTTGTCAGAATTTAGAGGAAATCTGACAGGTCCCCCATGGGTTAGACAACTAGTCTGGGGAAGCAAATACCCCATCGACTAGTTATAAGGCTAATATGAAAAATTGAGTTTATAAAGATGTTTTTAATATTTAGGTGTCACACACAATAAAGGACTCAATAGGCAGGGTATTTAACAAGAAATATACAAATGCTGGAGAGGTTGGAGGGCATCTGTCATGTTCCATTTAATTAAATTTGTACAAAATTATTTTTTTTTTCATTTAGGATCGAAATTTCATTCTCATCCCTATCCTGGTATGCATGGCATCCCCATCCCTATCCTGGTATGCATGACTCCTCATCCCTACTCTGGTCTGCATGACTCCCTCATCAACATCATGGTATGCATGTCTCCTCATCCCTATCCAGGTATGCATGGCCCCCTCATCCCTATCCTGGTATGCCTAGCTCCTCATCCATATCCTGGTATGCATGGCCCCCTCATCCCTATACTTAAATGCATGGCCCCTCATCCCTATCCTAGTATGCATGGCTCATCATCCCTATCCTGGTAGGCATGGCATCCTTATCCCTATTCTGGTATGCATGGATCCCTCATCCACATCCTGGTATGCATGGCTCCTCAGCACTATCCTGATATGCATGGCTCCTAATCAATATCCTGGTATGCATGGCCCCCTGATTCCTATCCTAATATGCATGGCTCCTCCTCTCTATCCTGGTATACATGACCTCCTCATTCCTATCCTGATATGCATGGCTCCTCACCCCAATCCTGGCCTGCATGGCTCCTTATCCCTATTCTGGTATGCAAGGCATCCTCAGCCCTTTCCTGGTCTGTATGGCCCCCTCATTCCCATCCTGATATGCATGGCCCCCTCATCCCCATCCTGGTCTGCATGGTTTCTCATCACTATCCTGGTATACACGGCCTCCTCATCCCTATTCTAGTATGCATGGCTCATCATCCCTATCCTGGTATGCATGGTTTTTCATCACTATCCTTGTATGCATAGCCCCCTCATTCGTATCCTGATTTGCATGGCCCCATCAGAAAAACATTAAAAAAATACTTACCATCCCTGCGTCGCAGCGTCATATTCCGGTGCCAGCAGCTGCAGCAGAGGGGCGATCACATGTGCCCGCTACTTAAGGGAATGAATATTCACTGGCCTAGCCTCTGCAGGTAACCAGTGGCTGTGACTAATATGCCTGCTAGTACAGAGAAATGAATATTCACTGCCAGTGCAGTGAATATTCATTTCTCTTTAGCAGCTCCCTCTCCATCTTCTGGGACCCTCTCTCGAGTATAAGCCAAAGGAGTCTTTTTTAGCATTAAAAAAGTGAAAAAAAACCTCGGCTTATACTTGAGTATGAAGAAACAAGATTGTATCTTAATTTCCCAGACAACCATCTTTTTGTAAACCCACAAGAATTGACTTTATCTGTATATTGGCTTGTGGATTTAAGTGTTTATGTCTGGTGGCTCGGTGGGTCAAGAAGACAAGCTTGCATACCATTTAACATACTATGTAAGTCTGTAATAGTGACTTGTACATAGTGTGTGTTTATTTGTGTTTACTGTGAGCTGATATGCTAATTGTGTATTGTATTCTATAACCAGTTTATTGACTTCGAAGCTAGATAGGGAAAGGCTGTGAGGATGAACTGAAGTACACTGGGTAATTCTAAAAATAATTTACATGTCTCAGGTATAAAAACAACAGACAGAGAGAGCAGTTCAGATCTCATCTCATCACACAGAGCTACCAGTTGGACGTTCTGCACAACACTCAAAGGGAAGAGAGACAGGACTGCAATTAATTCATCATGGCACCATCACAAGGGACACAGATCTGATCCAGTGACCATCTCTGAACCATGGATATGTTTGGAGAAAGCCAGTTTTTGGGACCCGCTGGTCGCCTGGTTCTATGGAGATGGTTGGATAAGCCAGGTGGTGACTCTCGTGTCAACTGGCTTTGGACCTTGTATGGACAGTATAGACTGTCATTTCCCTACGCTTGTCGTTACCACTTATCTGTTTGTGTATCACAGGTGGGATAGCGACCCTGGGAGCTCTGATGTTGTGTCAACTGGCTTTGGACCTTCTACGGACTCTATGGACTGTTCTCGGTCATCTCCCTACGCTTGTCAATATCTCATCTCTGTGTGTACATCACAGGTGCAATATCGACCCTGGGAGCTCTGATGTAACATCTACCGTTATCCAGGTGAGTCAGCTGAAGTGTTAGGCCCTGTAATGTGCACCATGTTAGGGGTAATTGCTGGGATTGTTCTGTTTGCTATTGGGTGTTGTGGTTCAATAAAGTATTGCCACACTGTTTTACCCTAACCCTGTGTTGTCTGTGTAGTGCTATGCCCAGGTTTAACAGGAGAGGGAGTGTTAGGCGGGACGATCCCTGGTCCATGCTGTTTCGGCTATCAGACTTGGGCGCCTGCTGACCCCCCATTTCTCCACACTTCAAATATATACTGTACTTATTGATCTATCCTCAAAAACCCTTTAATATGTCTGTACAAGTGAGAAAATCAGTGGAGCTAGTTCACTGAATTAACAGGGCATATGTTAAATGAGGTTACACTCTGTCTTAAAAAAAAAAAGATAAAAAGAATTTGCATTAAGTAAAAGTCACAGTATTATCCTGTACTTCTCAATGAGTATGTAGCACTATAGTCTTAAGGTACTGCCACACTAAACAATATCGCTAACGGGATCGCTAAAAAACGTCACTATTTAGCGATCCCGTTAGCGATGTTGCTGTGTGCGGCAGCTTCCGGCGACGAGCTTCCTGCTGGGATCTCGCTCGTCGCTGGAATCGTGCCGGACCCTTTTTTCATCGCTGGCGCTCCCGCTGGGTGAGTATCTTATCGCTGTGTGGCACCTTTTCTTAGCGAATTAGCGGTACTTTTGTACCGCTAAATCGCTAAGAAGATCGCTAACGGCGATAGCGTCGTTAGCTATATCGCTAAATGTGGCACACATTTAGCGATATTAAAACGATCCCGCTAGCGATCTCATTAGTATGCGACGCTAACGAGATCGTTAGCGGGAGCGTTTAGTGTGGCAGTACCTTTAATGCATCCACTTCCCTTCATCTGAGACAGTGCTTGGAGGTGAACAATTAAACTCTAAGATACCCTCAGTTGCTAATTAAATATCATTAACACTTCTGCTAAGTACTCAAATAATAGCCTAGAGGGATTTCAACTGTATCTAGATTCATTTTATGCAAGGTCAGGATTCACAGTATGGATAGAATCATTTTTTTTATATAAACGATAAGATACGCGTCAGCCATAAAATACTAAATACTTTAAAATATGCTCCATACCACGCTTATTCTTTGCATCTACTCCTCAATATAAGGATGACAGTAAAATGCAATCATTCTCAGGCATCACTGAACATCTTTGAACATTAGGCAGGAATATTTTGAATCCATTGCTGTGTTTTAAACTGCTGAGACCCTCGGAGCAGACACATGTCAATCAATGAAAGAATGGGAGGCCTTTTTTCAACGTTTAGTGATGACCAATGTTTTGAAAGAGATTAGTTCAGGGGTTTTAATGGCCTGCTAGGATGCAGTGATGAGGAAGCCAGCAGGCTTTCTAAGTGAACCAACGGGCAGGTTCTCATTAATTTCTCACTATGAAAGTCCTTAGAGAAAGCATCTTCATGCAATGAAACCACAGGGAGCCAGCAGTATAACCGTCAATTGTCACCTCTGGGGAAGAGTGACGGAATTCCAAGTAACTTTGTGGCTTCTCGCTCAGAATTTGAAGCACAAAGTGAGAATGTTACTTTTAGGTTTTCTAACTTATTATCATTAAGAATAAATAAAAAGAGCATGCCATAAATATTAATCTTCATTAGTATTATGTCACTTATGCTATACTGTATGTGTTACTATAAAATCCTGTCCAGAATTTTTCCTGACAACTATCAGCACTAAAGCTGGTCTTCAATAATGGTACATGACAAAACGTCATCTTTTATTTAGAAGCTTCATAAACTCTAGGCTGAGACTCACGGGCGAAGTGCTATACTGTATACACAGAAGAAATTTACATCGTTACAACGTGGTCATTTCTTTTTTCTTACTTTACATTTTAGAGATCCTTAGATTCTTTTGAGCCAACCAAAGTCATTAAGCAAATAAAAAAATAAGTGAATCAAACTAAAAAAAATGAGTGTCCAAAATATTATCACAAAAATAAAAATATTCTGCAATGCATGTTCAATATATATTGTATATCTTCTATTAAGAACTAGTTGTTGCTCACTACTAATTGGGATTGATAGAGAAAACATACCTGTCAATAACCCCAGGGCATTTTTGTGAGGGCAATTACACACACCAAACCTAAAAAAAGTGTGCATTCTCAACATTTTGGGGACACTCTTGGAATTTGTCTAAAATTTTGCGATTTTGGCATTGTAAACGTTGCCAAGTATGATTTAAGGCTAAAAAAAATTCTCTCTTAATATCTTTTGATAACTAATCAGTTTTATGTGGCAGATTTATGAAAACTGTCTAAAGCAAAAAAAGTTATTCTCATTAAAATTTAAGAAATTGTGGCAACTACAAATATGATACTCTACTTACCAATATTCTTCTATGACCCTCCTTTGAGCAGTTGGTTTACTTATAGGGATCCGTAACTTTCTATAGCCTTTGCATTTTCACGATCTAATCTTGTGATGTAAATTACATTGTCTCAACTTTAAGAAATGAATCCTTTAATATTCTTATTTCTTATATTATGTATAAGTTCATTTTTAACTCCACCGTCCTTACTTACAGTAAATTATTAAGGCTTTTTCATGTTGTTGTCTTGTGGAATTACTATAAAACTTGTGTTCTGATGACCAAGTATCCATTAAAAATATATAAGCAAAGAATTAAAGAATATGTCTTTGTTGTCCACACCAACTACACACACCACAGCTCTAATTTTTTAAGAGCAGAATAAAAATGAAGCAAGCTGTGATCATTTATTATGGGCAACAAAGACAATTTTTCTTTTTGACAGTTTCTAAAGCTCGAATACACTGATGGAGTTGACTTCAGTCTGCTATGTGCTATGTGCAATCTTCCCTGTACATTGTGTCCGTCGAAGCCAAACAGTACAAAATTTTTAATGAAACCCTTTTTTCAAAAATGTTTGCACTCAGTGTTTGTCCATATTATTTTTTGCCACTTTTTCACAGTAGACAGCAGTTCAAAGCTTAGAAAAATTGTGAAAATATGTTTTACAGTACGAGCAACAACTGTCTTATATAATGAGCACACTTGTAATACTTATAATAAACTAGATGGTGGCCAGATTCTAACGCATTGGTTATTCTAGAATATGTAT
>VIAB01000998.1:156141-167442 GCA_009801035.1 Oophaga pumilio
AATATTTGTGTCATTCTCAAAACTTTTGTCCTTGACTGTACACTGTGTATGTGCAACCTCTCTTCCCTCACCAGCACCCCCTAGTGGAGGTTGCACTATACTGCACTGCAGCAGTACATTACACAGTGAAGCCATTTTGAGTGCAGAATCTCTTTAAATATTCTACCACACTCATATTATTCCAGCTATATAATAATTAGTTGGAGTCCATTTTTTCTACTCATAAACTGTAATAAAAGGTGCAGAAAGTTTTTTAATAAGCTTTAACAATAACTATTATACCTAAGGAAATCAATTGATGTATACTTACCGGAGGAGAGTTTTCATATATGTTAGTGCTATATGGCAAATTAATGAAAATTGGGTCCATGTCTTGAATATCAGTGATTGTAATGGCGAGGTTGGCTAACGTTGAAAGGGGTTTTGTCTTGTCTTGATCCTAGTGGTAAAAAGAAGAATAGTAGAAAAATTGAATTCTACACAGAATTTCTTTTGACAAATTTGAAACCCTTATTTACTAGTTTGTTGCAAACGTAACAACTTATCTAAGCAAGCCGATCACTAGCTTCTGCATAACAAAGTCACTTTTATGAAGACCGTGATCCATTCACATCTTCAAAGACGGTCTGGGTTACACAGTATACCTTTTTGTTTGTAAAATTGTTGCTGATTTTCAAACCTTGCAAAGTTAAAAGGAAACTGTCCCCTGGTGTTTGCTATAGCCTCTGAGAGGAACATGATGCATGAACTGAGACCCTGATTCCAGTGATATATCACTTACTTTGCTGGTTACTGCAGTTCGGATAAAATTAGTTTTATTTTCAGCTGATCAAGCAGTTCTCTGAATGCTGAGCTCTGTTTAACCCCTCCCACACCACTGAATGACAGCTTTCTGTTTGCAACTGTGCATAGACAATAAATAATGGTGTAGGGGATATAATGAGATTATAAACAAAATGCATTTTACTTATCCTCACCGTCTTCAGGGTAAGTTAAGTTTAGATCTTTTTTTTTGTTTACAGCAAACTAAGCTGGCAGTTAATTGTTTTCTGCAAGTGAAGAATCCCTTTAAGGCCGGGATCACACATGTGACGAAGTCGTCCGACACTCGCATGTGAAATCCCAGCTCTGGCGCCGGCACTCGGGAGTGAAGCGAGCGGCTGCATAGAACTACATGCAGCCATGCACGCTACTCCCGAGTGCCGGCGCCAGAGCTGGGATTTCACATGCGAGTGTCGGATGACTTCGTCACATGTGTGATCCCGGCCTATGATGAAGAAATGGTAGCGAAAGACTAAATCTAGTTACAAAAAGTTTAAATGGCACAGTCATTGATATAAACAGGACATACAAAAAAAGTTACCAAGCATCTACAGACATTACCATACGAGCTCATTCACACATCTGATTTTCACACACACATGTTTTTCACACACACATGTTTTTCACAGATAGCACTTGTACCTGTGATAGTCTATGGGGCCATTCACATGCCCGTGATCTTTCACTGACTGAGAGGTCCTTGGAAAATCACTGAGACATGTCCGATTTTGATCCGAGAGTCATATAAAAATTGGCAGTGCAAGTCAATGGGTCAATGAAAAAAACAGACCGCACTCACATGACATATGAGTGAGATCCGATTTTCACAGACAGCAAGAATGGAGAAGGAGGAGAAAATTTTTCTTTATTTCTCCACGTATGAGAAAAATGGATGACACCTGAACCACACTCTGACAAAACTCTGATCAAAGTATGATCAGAATAATCGGTCCATTTTTTCCTTGCGTGGAAAAATCGGATGTGTGAATGAGCCCTAAAAAATTGAACTTTGCTGAATGCAAAGAGTTAATATTCATCATCTGCTGTGTACTAATTAGGCTTTAGAATTTTCTCAAATTGACATTAAAATGCAATGGCTAAGAATCCTGTAGTCTAATAGGTTAATTTTCCAAGCTCTGAAAAATTAATAGAAGTGCAATGAACTAGATGTATCCTCTATTGTTAATGGAAATACCTTGTCATTCTAATGTCTATTCTTCCTCGCCAGGCAATGTCAGTAAATACACATTGCAAGTTGCCATATGATGACTATAAATACCGTTATGCTCTGATGGAAGATTGCCTTTAATATCTGTGTTGTTGTGTCAGGTAATGACAGTAAATTTGTGTTCTGTATTTCTATTTAATCACAGGTTCCAGGTGAACCGAGAATCTGTTCTTGGTGCAAGCAATCACACGTAGGTACCAGTGCTTGATCAGAGACCCAGTCAAGACATGACACTTCCTACAAGCAGTGCCTCATCTACTAATGGTATTGGCAAGAAAAGAAATACACTTTACTCCTAAGAAAATGTACTCTATTTAATGATTAGATAGATCATTTATATTCCTGACTTCTTACCACCGCCTCTGATAAACATTAGTTCTATGTCTGTTTTATATTTGAATGCCTACTGAAAGAAATGAGATTTATCACTGTCAGAGCACAAGGAACATGTACCACTAACATGAATGCTAAACTAAACGCCATTTTTCTACATGAGGCGTGTCTCTAGCGACCCTTTTTTAAAATGTTAGAATTCTCTGCTCATTGTGAAAATCCAAATTTGCAATCGGCCATTTTAACGGCTGGGTTTTTATGGACAACCGTTGAGCAGGTGGGAGGTTGTCCACCTTATCTCCTCCCCAGGGTGTGGTTTGGGGTTTAAATAGTCAGCCTTCTGAGGCATTCAGTATTCAGTGGGTTTGGAGCCGGCAGCTCCAGAGAAGTGTTTTTGTGTTAAACTGTACTGAACCTGGTTGCTATATCCTGAGCGGGTGGATCCCTGCAGCTACAGAGACTGTATACTATTTTGTTTTGCTCCCTTGTTTTGCCTGAAAAGCCACATTTATTCTCACTTTGCATTGGTTTATGCCATATGTATAATGAACCAGTGGAAGATTTAAAGAGATAGTGTACCTGTGTATACCTCCATGTGCAGCCAAGTGACCAGATCTACCACAGTTGGTGCTAGACATGCGGGCAAGTTTCCCAGGAAGCAAGAGTGACTGCTGTGGGGCAACTGCATGTCCTGAGTGAAGGCAGTTACAGGCATGGAACAGCGGTCAGACAAAATGGAGGAGCTGATCAAGCACCTGATCCTAAGCCAGTAGCAGCAGTATCAAAAGCAGCAGAACCAGGAGCAGCAACAAGTACAGCAGGAGACAAACTCCAGATGCAGCAAATCCAACAGCATGGGGTATGGGAGGTTTTCCACATTTCCCGTTTGTTGTGTGGTGGTTCGTCTTATTTTCTTCCGTTTTTCCTGTGTGCATGTGTGAACACGTTCATAGGCCTGTGCTGCTTTTTTCTCATATTTTTGTGTATTTCACTTTATAGTTATTATTGTTCTAGTGTTGCACATTGTTAATCGAGAGCGTGCAGTTAAGAACAATTTGGTTTAGTCAATGCTGATTGGGGGTGCCATTGCGTATACTTAGGGTGCCCACCTCTGCGGTCAGGCAGTGACAAATCTGGGTCAGATTAGGGACTTTCCTAATCTGAACAGGGACCTGTTGGGTTCAGGTGTTTATCTCTCCTTGTTTGTATGCGGCCCGTGTGAGTGTGTGTATACAGTCATAACATCTGTATGTAGTAAATATCATGCTCCTGCTTTAGGTGATGTAAAAGTTCACCAGATTTTTATTTTGCTAATGCACTACCCGTTGGGTTGTATCCGGAAATTAATTCACCATGTTTATCATTTTCTTTTGGTGAATTCATTGAAAAATAGGTGAATCAATTCTCCGATTACATCCTATGGCCTGAAAGTCTACAGCATAACAAAACATGCAGAATTTTGCCGGTTCTGAGCACAAGACTCTACTTTGCCAGATGCTGTGCAATATCAAGTTTCCCCTCACAGTTGGTAACTCCCAGTGAGGAGAATCTTATCAGAGTCTAAGATCGCTTTGATACAGTAGAATGAAAGTAAAACATGCAACCCTGTAATATTCAGGGAAATCTTCTGATTTGCTAATAACAGATTTGTGAAAAATCTTGTAATTTCATCTACTGTCACTTTCTATGGTTTTCTCATAGCCGATAGTTCCTCTTAAAACGGCACAGTAGAATAAAAACTTTACTATATTTTACATTTGGCAAAAAAAATAGCAAAAAGGCTTTTATTAGCCAGCAAACGTTTTCTTTTTAGTACCCAAGACTCTTGGGCCAAGAGCTTTAATGAAATTTGTGCCATTCTGGACAGAATGTTATTATGGGTATGTACAGACACAATGTGATGGACTGATAGAGGCTATTCTGTAGCTCTACATCTACTACATCAAAACTTTGAAATTGCAGTGAAAGCTGATTATGAGGGATTAATGCTCATTTAAACGGTATTCAATAAAACAGCATGAACATTATCTTACAATAACCCCAAGGCTTTGCAGTTTGTGACAACGCTGAATGTTTCTTTTCTGATCCTTGATTTCCCTGCTATGATATTATTGCTGGTAAACTACTCAGTGAAATCTCAGCAGATTATTTTTATGCACACACAAATCTATTTCAAATACATAAGATGGTCAACAGTTTACATGTAGTCTAGTTTACTGTTTAGAGAGTGAATATAATTATATTTATTCTCACGACATAGTTATATCTCGTGAAATTTGCATGTGTTTGGGATTTAGAAGGTGGGAAGACTGAATATTGGCCTTTACCAGTAGATTATTTGGAAATTCCCAACCTTGTAAGGGGGGGAATTTTTAGACATAAAGGGGAAATAAACCTTGAGTTCCCCTGATTCTGCCACTCTTTTCCGTTTTTCGCTGCATCACTCCATTGCAGAGATACTCATCTATGTTGCTTTTGGAGCACAGTATGTGTCATCTCTGCTTGTAGACCAACTGCATGTTTCTTCAGCGTTTTCCCTTCTTCAACTGTGAGTTTCTTCAACTTCTTCTCTGGATCTTGTGCTGTCATTCCTCCCTCCCAGAAACTGCTAATCACAGCTCAGCAGCCTCTGCAACTGACAGACTACTAGAACAGCTGCTGAGCTCTGATTGGCAGGGTCTAGGAGGAATGATTGAATGTGTATGCCCCCAGAGAAGACTCTGAAGAAACGCCTAGTTGCAGTATGAACAGAGATTTCACATGCTGAATTCCAAAAACAACAAATGTGATCCAGCACAAAATGGAAGATTGTCAGAATTAGGTGAGCTCATGAATTTTTATAAGGTGCACAACTTATTTAGCAAGTGATAGGTTTTCTTTAATAAAGATTAGTATGAAAAAGAAGTGTCTGCTTACTGCCTGAGCATGCAAAAAAAAAGAAGTCTTATTAAGAATCCTAAGTGAAGGAATAGATATATCAGCTAAAACACCCACGTCCTCCTCCAAACAAAATGTGAAAATCTATATAAAATTGTGCTTCTAGTAAAGTAGAATCATCAGTTTGCCCATCGTTCGGACTACCCATTACATTGTGCCAACCACATAGTTGTGTTCGTACAATAATTTTAAACATATACCAGTAATATTTTAGGGGGTTACAGAGACTGTTTTATGCCCTAAACACGTCCCAGTTAAAAGTTGGAAAATGCCGAATGTCTTACTCTATATATTGTTATGTACCTGAATGCTGACTCTCTTATACTTGGCGTAGTGCGGCAGAATCCAGTAACCTTGCAACATTAGAATGCCATGGATGTGATAAGGAAATATGAAGATGCCGTTAATGTGACTAATACTCTGGATGTTACTGATATCCTGGATGTGACTGACACTCTGATTGTGACAAAGATGGCGGAAAATGGCGCGAAGATGGAGGACTACTGTAACCCACGCATATTGGGTGTGATGGAAGAAAAGAAGACCTTGCCCCTTGCAGCGGATTCCACAGGGACGAGCGGAGTCCGATGAAGAATGGGTGAAGCAGCTGGAAGCGGCCCCATCCTGGAATGGGTGGGATCCAGAAGAAAACTCCTTCTGCAGCTGGGTGGTGCCATTGCAAGATATGTCACCAGCAGCGACGGACCACTCGTGCACACAGAGCTGCGGCGGCATAGGCCTGGAAATGGCGACAGGAGGAAGAAAAGGCCTGACCTGGAAGGTTAGGAGGACTCACCAACAACTGCTTGTCCATCGGGGTCCCTGTGCCTGTGGAGGAGTGGAGCTCACTGCTGCCAGACCAGGAACATCATCGTCAGGAGCTGGAGGCCAGTGAACCGGAAGCAATGACTGCTCCGGAGGAGCCCACCCCGAAAGTAGAGGAGTCTGGGCCGGAGTGCGCAGCTGCTATGGCGGAGGGATCCAACGGTCGTGGGATGGTCGCGACCGGGGTGCTGGAGTCAATGGTGGTGAGTGGATCTTGGCCCAAAACCTTGGAGCGCAGGCCCATGTGCAGCAGCACCTCATCCCTCGGTCTGTCTCATTTCCACCAGGAGGACCATTTTGCATCTCTCGGGCAGGCTACCTGGATTGCGGGGGTCATTGAGCATAAGAAACAGTGGAAGAAGGAGGTGTGGGCAGAGCTGCACTGACCAGGAGGGGGCGCTATGGCCGGATGTTGCCTCAGTGGGTAGCTGGTGTACACAGACCGTGGCTATGGATATTCGCGAGGTAGGCACCAATGCTAAAGTCTATGTAAATGCTGCCTCGGTTAAATATGGACAACTCCTGTGTGAAGAAGATTGGGTCTCCTTTTTCAAAGAGGACAGCCCATGAGGGTATCTTGCCGTGGCCGTTAACTTGCATGAGGAGGATGACTTGGAGCTTGATTTGGGCCCAGAACAGGCACAGTTGGCCACCTGTTCCATGGCCACTGCACACCCAAGCTCTGCCCCTGCTTGGCCATTAAAAAACGCCACGTCTGCGGCTTCAGAGTCATCATCGGCGAGAACACGGGCATGGTGCCCAAAATTTGATAAAGCAGAACGGGACGCGTGTCGTTGAGGGGATGTCTGAACTTTAAAGAAGGAATAGTGCTTGTTGCACAATATAAATAAATTGGATGGTTCCGCATCCCTGGGGTGCAAAGGAGCCCTGGAGCACCAAAGTCAGGTGCAGTGTGGCCGGTCCAGGCCACGGTGAAACGTTATGAAGCGTTGTTTTCTTTTTCCCTCTCCAAGTATTTGTTGCGCCTATTGCACCTCTCCTGCTGGATGGCAGGACTTTAACCCCAAGGAGGTACGTGCCCGTGGACTGAGAATGAACAGTGTGTACGGCTGCTATAAAGGACTGCGTTTTAGTATGTTTAACTTGAACTTTATTATTAGGCAAGTGCAGCACACATGTTTCTTAAAGGGGTCGTACTTCACACAAAGGAGGGGGGAAGCTCTCATGGACTAAAGACCTGACGGACAGGTTAAGTGCATTGGAATAGACTGTATTTATACCCTAGTCCTATAGGCGGACGGGACCGGGGCTCAATGAACTCAAGGTGCTACCTGGAGGACTATGTACCAGGCACCTGTTAAGAGGAAACTAGACTCTTAGGCAGCGTGGAAAGGACACACTCCGGTGTTCCCGCTGGTCAAAAGACTTTGCTCACGTTAAGCTAACAAACTATCTACCTTGTTCGTACGTTTGCATCCCTGCATGGAGTATTGTACTGTAAATATTAAAGTTTTAAGCATTATATGGTCGGGGACGACCACTCTTAAAGGATGGGGGAGTGTAAGGAGTTACAGAGACTGTTTTATGCCCTAAACATGTCCCCGATAAAAGTTGGTAAATGCCGAATGTCTTATTCTGTATATATTGTCATGCACGTGAATGCAGCTATTTGTATATAGGGAAATTGTAGTGATAGGATTAACCACTAGAGGGGGAACATTAGGACCAAAGAGTAATAGGATAGGAACTAGTTAATCTAGGATGGGCCAACTGTGGGTAAGCCAGGAAGATTTCCTGATTTTAGTCAGTAGGGCCCGGCCTGAGAGCCCGGACAGGGGTGTTGGCCACGCAACGTTTGCAAACAAGGGGCCCAGTCTTCCAGGGCCTATAGTCTGAAGGTCACAGCTGGAAAGGATGCAGGGCAGCTCCAGTATATGGCAGCTAACTACATAGGCAGATGCCCTTATGTCTGGGGTGAAACAGACAGGGCAACTCCTGAAGTTAGTTAAGCTGGCCAGAAGGAACTCTGCGGTACCGGATGAGCCGGTGTAACCCTGGGATATTCTGGAAGAAGTGAGGGAAAGCACTGGAATAGAACAGGATGTACTCTGTGATGATCCCTATTTTGTGACTGTGACTGAGCTGGATGTACTGAGAATGGAACCAAGTAAAATCGTTTATTTTAAGTTAGAATTGGACTCTGTCTCTCTTTGTGTGAAGCTGCCCAAAGGAAATCCTCAGCATATCAGAGAGGACCCTGATGGAATAGAAAGCGGGAAGAAAGGTATGCTACAGAGAGTACATTGTGTATATGTAACAGAGGGCCAGGGCATGCATAAACAGCCATCATTGCGGGCCACGACTATGGCCCTGGACTCTCTTACACTATCATAGTAGCAATAAGAGTGCCTGTACAAATTGGCAGCCAAAGCAACACACTTATCTCTTCCATAGTCATAGTCATAGACTTACTTGCAAACAGCCAGTGAAGCTTTGTGCGCCAATCTGAACTCTAAGATGAGCATTGGAGAACTCCATTAAATAAAGTAACATTATGATTGATTACTTCTATTAGGATACAGTCAATGTGATGGAAATCCTAAGCAATTGTTTGACAAGGACAAGGAGTCAGAATTCAAAAAAAGGAGGCCTCTCAACGTAAAATACCTACCACAAGTTTATAATATGTAACATCAATATAGCCAGGTAACATGGATTACTAATCCATATAATATGGTAATTGCTCAGTTCTGTTTTAGCAGCGAAAGCAATGTAGCATTTATTGCAATCAAGCTAAAGAACAAGAAAACTTGCCATAGAAACCCATGTAATGTACACAACGGATAACCTGTGAAAATGTCATATAACAAATATATCAATATAAAAATCACGTTATGGTGCTAGTGTAAGCAGGTTGCGGGATGCAGTGACAGACAGGAGGCAGAGCAAGGGTTAACAAACTTTAACAATTTAATTAAACAAGGTATTAACTCCTCGAAGGGAGGTAACTGGTTAATGAATTGGTAATGGAAACCACAAGTACGAAATAATAGCAGTCCAGTGAAGGAACTTATCGTGTCGTGTTGTTTATGCTCCTCCACAGCAGATGATCACGCAGAGGTTGTAGCACCGGCAACGGCCGGGGGAATGTCCACCGAGGGGGTCCTTGGAATGATGATCCGTCTTCTGGTGGCAGCGGTCAGTCTCCGGTACCTTCCGCTGAACCTCAGTCCATAAACTTCTGTGGCCGAAGCAAACAAGGCCGCAGCGTTCCAAGGGTCAAACGTGAGCTGGCGTACAGCAACCGGCAGGGAAGACAGTAAGAGATTGTATGCTACTCAGCTTCCTCTCCTCCACACATGCGCCATACTCACGGTCACTGAGCGCATGGCATCTCTCCCTCTTACAGTCACTGGGCACACGGCACCTCTCTCCTCAGCGGTCCTGCTGAAGACGGCGGGAGCCAACAACTGCAGCCTGTCGCGGCACCAGTACTCAGGGGACAGAGCAAGCTGCTCACACAGGCTGTGCACTGCTGCTGATTCACGCCAAACTGCCTGCTGCTGCACACTCTTTTTATTTTATCTGGCTCCTGCTACTTGGGTCATGAGGTTGGTCCGGTCCCTCATTTCTTCCCCCAGGCAACTTGGGAGGCAGCCTCAACAGTTCCACACCTGACTCGGTGCAGGTACCCGTAGCCCGGTCTTCCTCCTTACACTAACAGTGAAGTGAATGGGGCTTCATATCCACGCAATATCCACATGATAAAGTTGAACTAGGCGAGTAGACTTGTAGAGTGTATTTATATGGTGTGAGGCGTTGACACAAGGTAGACACAGGAACATTTCTTGTAGTAAACCACCTGCTAGTTTATTATGGACAGCATAGACCATAGCAGAGTTCAACAAAAATAAACAGAGCCTTTCTGGAATAATGGTAAAACAAAAAGATAACATATGACAAAGCCCAATGAGGGATTCGCCTGCTCAGATCACCAGGTGTATTTAGCTCCTTCTGGAGTTGCCGTTTGGAGACTTGCTCAATCCAAAACCACAACACACTGACTCTCAAGTGAAACTATTTAAGCAGGCCATGTGATGATCACCTGACCGTGACATCATCCCAAGTCCTGTCAGTACACCTGCCGATGTCAGCTCTGTAGGTGGAGATATGGTGGGCATGCTCCCACCCACTCTATGGATGCCCACATAAAGCCAGCAAATATCTGCAACTTTAATTTAACCCTCTCAACACGTAGTGTGATGGAGGAAAATATCCTGATTTCATATCACTGACGCCATTATGTGCAGGGACACATATCTCCCCTCTTACACTGTGCTAGTGACCCTGTCATTTATTCCCCCCTCTGCTCAAAGCCGTGGGTTTTGGCATCTTCAGACACTTGACAGGCAATTCAGGAGAGAGCATCCGCATTACCATGTAACTTCCTTGGCATATGCTCTACATGGAAACTGAAGTCTTAAAGGGCTAAGAACCACCTAGTCACCTGGGCATTCTTACCCTTCTTCTCTCTTAACCATTTCAGAGGGGCATGGTCTGACACTAGCTTAAACCTATGGTCTAGAAGATAATACTTCAGTGTGTCCTCAGTCCACATTATGGCTAAGCAATTCTTCTCAACAATTGCATAGTTTTTCTCACAAGAAGAGAGTTTCCGTCTCAGATACAGAAAAGAATGCTCTTATCCATTTATTTCCTGAGACAGAATGGCTCCTAACCCAACTTCTGAAGCATCCATCTGGACCACAAATGGACCGGATGCTTGCACAGCGCCCGCTTAAGTTCCTGAAATGCCACCTCTGTGTCAGGAGTTCATTTCACCATTGTCGACTTGGTGCCCATAAAGAGAGGAGTTAATGGCGCTGCAATTATGGTGAAATTTGGGATAAATCATGGGTAATACCCTACAATTCCAAGAAACGCCCTCTCTTGCTTCTTGGAGAGTGGTTGCGGCCACTTCTGAATTGCCTCTTATTTAACTGTGGCTTGATTTCGCCTCTCCCGACAATATGTAGCCTAAGTACTTGGCCTCTTCCTTCCCTATGGCACACTTCTTTGGATGTATGGTGAATCCAGCTTTTCTCAAAGCATTCAGTATTGCCTGCACCTTTGGCAGATGATTACTCCTGTCTAGAGTTGAGCGAAACAGGTCGGTCAGATTAAAAAATCACTGA
>VIAB01000998.1:205245-221315 GCA_009801035.1 Oophaga pumilio
CAATTTTTCGCCGGGCGGGAGGGGGAGGGTTCAAGAGAACTTCCTGTTCACCTGGGCGCCCACCTTTATTACACATCTGGGGGTTCGGATCCCTGAACACTTAGATTCGTTATATGAGCTCAATTATGGTCATGTTTTGCAGAAAGTGAGGGGCCAATTATCTTCTATTAATATCCCGTATCTCTCCTGGTTGGGTAGAAAAAATATTGTAAAATCTTATGTAATGCCCAAAATTTTGTATTTATTGCAGACACTCCCTATTCCCGTCCCTAAGTCCTTTTTCACTATCGTGCGTAGACTTTTCTCGAGCTTTATTTGGGGAGGGAAGAAACCTAGACAGGCCCACGCGGCTTTGAGGAGGACTACACACGCGGGGGGCATTGGCCTGCCAGACATGGAGGTTTATTATAAAGCGTCTCAACTCCGTCTTTTGGCAGACTTGTTGTCGGCTTCTAGGCGTACTTCCTGCAAGAGCTTGGCATACGAACTATTGGGAGATAGAGGGGTTGCGATGCTATAGACCTCGTCATGGCGCCATGGGGGAGGCTCATCTGCCAGGGCACGGGGCAAGGTGAAAGACATACATTGGCTTTTTCGCGGAATTCCTCTAAAGGAAAAGCTCACCCTGGACGGGCAAGGACTTTTCTCTAGACCATGTCACTGTACCCCCCTGTCGGTGTTGCCTTGGGTTGTTAACAGGGCCGGCTCCAGGTTTTTATGGGCCCCGGGCGAAAGAACCTCAGTGGGCCCCTTTAACACAGACCACGATTCATGATGCACAGATACGGCAGAGAAATATGGGTATAGTACAATGCCAAATACTTCACTTCTTCCATTACATGAGTGATATCTATTGTAAATTGTACAATAGCTCAAAAACCGCCAAATCCTCACAGCGCACAGTACAGACCGGACAGTACAGTCCTCCATACAATATTATGGGCACCACAGTCTCCCCCTCATCACCCATATAATACCCCATGCAGGATGTCACCCCCATATAATGCTCCATACAGAATACTGGACCCAAAATAATGCTCCATACAGAATACTGGACCCAATATAATGCTCCATACAGGATACTGGTCCCCATATAATGCTCCATACAGGATACTGGTCCCCATATAATGCTCCATACAAAATATGGAGCTCTCCTCTGCGCTGTACTGTAAATTTTTCTACTGATGGGGATGAGTTACATATTGATGGTTGATGGAACAAGAACTTGTTGTATTTTTCTTAATGTCACTGTTTATTTCATGTACATAATGTATATGCTCTAAAAATTTCAATAAAGAAAGATTTGGAAAAAAAAAAAATAATAATTTGGGCTAGATTGGAGCTGTCCAATCTCCAGGGTGAGAGGAGCACATTTACCATTTTTTGTGGGATTCATACTCATTTTTATAAGATAAAAAGGGGCTTCTATATATGAAATCTCTGTCTCTTCCTCAACCCACTTTCCAGAAGGATGTCAGACTAATTGCTTAACATAGGAGCTATACAAATTATGATTGATACACAAATTATAAATGGTAAACACGATCTACCAAAATATCTGCTGGCAGTGCTATATCAACGCCTAATAAACCTGATTAAGTATGCCAACAGAACCACCATTCAAGTGCTGAGAAGAGGGCATCTGACTGATGAAAGTTTTTGAGGGGCTTTATTTTAAATGCTGCATCTTTTTCTACAAGTCATTAACCTTGGTTAGTTCTCAGATGAAGAGGTACATTTTTTTAATCTAGGTGCAGAAATTTTATAAGTTAATTATTCCTGTATATTTATTATATCAACAAATTTTCGATGGGATACCATACTACAAATTACTCCCACAAATGTGGGCCATTGATTGAAAACAAGATTTGTTATTTTGCACAACCAAAAAAGTAATTTTCCTAATAGATTCATTCAATTCAAGACCATGTTTCAAAAATGAGTATACGTCAATGAAAGGTCTTGGCAGCAAAGCTAAAGTTTAGAATACAAAATTCTAATTAACAAGAATGTAACAACAGGTAAGTCTAAATATTCATTAAACAGGTGTTCATCAGTTTGACTAAAGAAGGGCATTACTTAAGAAAGAAAACTCCTTCCCATTTCATGCTGTCAGCAACGGTACCACATGGTAGAGAAATGTCAGAAAGCCTGAGAAAGAAAATAATTATTTACTCAAGAAAGGTGAAGGCTACAGCAAAGTAAGAAAATCTTTCCATAATAAACAGAATACTGTAGCAAAAGTGATTAAAAAATCCACAATGATGAAATTGAAACCATCTCAAATAGATGTCCAGGCCAACTACAGAATGTAACACCTAAGCATCTTATGATAAGAAAAGTTAAAGAAAATGTACATGCAAATTCACTGCAGTTAGCTAAAGAACAAAGCCAATCTATGGTGAGTGTTTCCCGACACACAATGTGGTGCACAACTGCACACTACAGAGGATGAATGTGTGCCATCCACGAAGGAAGTGTCTCCTGAAGCCCATGAAAAATAAATTTGACAGGGTCCATAATGAAGAATCCATATTCTGGAAGAATGAGATTAAGATTAGAGATGAGCAAATTTGTTCGGATTTTGTCCCTGAATCTGATTTTGACATATTCAAGCCATATTCGAACAATATTTGTGCCGAATGTATGTCTTATGATCAGTTCTAAACATATTCGATAATGTCTACTCCCATTGACTCTAATGACGTTCAGCTGTGTTTGACGAATATTGCAAAAACAATATTCGATTCCGATCTTATTCGTAACCGTATCCGAACAAATTCACTCATCTCTAAATAAGATAAAGGTTTTTGGAAATGGCTTCAAAACTGAATGACTTCATAAAGGCGAGGAGAATAATTAAAAATGCTGCATGATGCCTACGATGAAACATGGTGATGGCAGTATGCATGAGTGCTGCTGGTGTCAGGGAGCTACATTTCATTGATGAGATCATGAATTCACAGATGTACTGCTTTATATTGAAAGAAGGAAAAGATGATACGTATGTCACAAATATAATAATAACAATGCACCAAAGAAAATTCAAAAATAATAAGTACAATTAATTGTGACAGCACCACCAAAAGTGTGGATGGCAGACCATCCGGAAATGTAAATGAAAATATCCAGAAATGGAGGAAAGGAACACCAGTGGCAGAACCAGTAACAAAGAGTCAAATGCAACACAATGTGAATAATAAAATATAATTTTTATTTAATCAAAATAGCACAGATTAAAACAACAAAAATTGTATATGTACCAAAAATACAAAAAAATATATCATAAAAAGAGGCAATAACCCGTGATTGATGGTGAAACAGCACAATATAATATGAGCACCTCAATATGTATATGTAGAACCATATGTGCTTGATAATTCCCTACAAGAAATAAATGTATGGCAGGCGTACCATCATATATACATACGAAAAAATATATATTTGCTCAAAAAAGACCAGGTAAAAAATAATAAATGTAGTAAACAAGTGGGTGGGAATAAATTTGAATCATAAAAATAATAATAAAATATATGTCTTAGTGATAAGGAAAAGCGTCCCTTACTATGGTATGGGACATTACTTAGTAACCAGGGAAAAGTCGGCGCTTGCGCACTGGATCTCACTGGCTTTATGTGTGGGCCACATGTGTGGAGGAATCGCTAAAACTAAATTCCAGTGAGACACAGAAGACTACCTTAACAACAGAGTCTATAAATGGCGGAACATCTATGGCCAGACAACCTTTTTTAGGCCCAAGCGGACGCCAACAAGGCGGTCGAGGAGGAGGAGAACAACACCGCCACATGACCTTTCGCTCTCAGGTAGGAGTCCAAACATAGTTGTTAACATCTCTAACTATTCACTTTCTCCTCTTGAACTAAAAGTTCTCAATTTAGGTCTATCATTTTGCCCAACACCACGATGGGACGCATTCCAACTACAAAAAGACCTACAACAATTTTTTTCGTAATATTAGGTTGAAGGTACATTTTGAGAACACCCCACCCCATATATCAAATACTCAGATCTCATCACCTAGCGTCAGTCCACCACTATCTATTGAGAGTTTAGGTCTTAGAAATCTCAGCAATTTCTTTCCCCCAAAGATACATCATGCAGTCGAAACCTTTGTCGACCTTGTAGAAAGGGACATCAACAGCACTATTCATGATCAAAAACTGGGCCTCCTTCCTGTCCGTAACAACCTAGGACATTTGGAAAAACAGGCTATAACATCCCTACAGAATAATCCCAACATCATTATAAAACCTGCAGATAAATGGGGCGCTGTTGTGGTAATGAATAAATCCCAATATCTCGCAGAAATTAGGCGACAACTATCTGATATTAACACATACAAGAAAGTCCCTTCAGACCCTTCTCCTGGCATACGCAGGAAAATTGATCTCATCCTTGAAAAACATCTTCAAAATAAAACCATTGATGCCAAAACCAAAACTTTTCTGACCAATCTACATCCTGTCACCCCAGTTTTATATACCCTTCCAAAGATCCACAAAGATCTATACAATCCACCGGGCCGGCCAATAGTAGCATCAACTGACTCCATTCTAAACCCGATTTCTATCTTCCTGGAGAAGATTTTGACTCCTTATGCCCATTTAACACAATCATTTATCCTTGATACAGGTGATTTCCTTGGCAAAATTAATAGAATTTCAACGGTTGACCCGAATAGCATCCTCTGCACTGTTGATGTAAACAGCTTGTATACATCCATCACACACGATAAGGGGATCCAAGCGGTCACATTAACCCTAAGCGAGGCAAATGTTAATCTACCATCACAGGAGCTTTGCCTTGATCTTTTAAATTTGGTACTGAGGGAAAATTTCTTTAGATTTGAAAATGATTTTTTCATACAAACATGCGGGACCGCTATGTGTTCAAACGTAGCGCCTGTGTATGCCAATCTATACATGGACAGGTTTGAACGTGATCACGTTTATCCGCATCCCCTATTCCAACAGCATGCCTTGACATGGCATAGGTACATTGATGACATTTTCTGTATCTGGCTCAGGGATCTGGACAGTCTATTGACTTTCTTCAATGCTGTAAATAATACCAGACAAGAACTCCAATTTACACTTTCCCATAATCGCGAAAGCGTTACCTTTTTGGACACTCGAGTCCAAAAGGATAACTCAGGTAAATTAACTACGGACATCTACACCAAACCAACTGATTGCAACACCCTACTTCATTACGACAGCTGTCACCCTAAACCAACGAAGAATAGCCTCCCACAATCTCAATTTAAGAGAGTTACCAGAATCGTATCTGATTCACCCCTAAAAGAGGTCCGGCTGAAGGAAATGTCCAATAAATTTTTGTCCAGACATTATCCCCCTGATTTACTCACTATGGAAATGACAAAAGCCTTGGTGGGCCCTATCGACACCAATTCAGCACACCCTAAACCACCACGTATTCCGTTCATCCATGGACATCACCCTTCAATGCAGAGGGTACATAACTTAGTCTTGAAACACTGGCCCTTACTGAACAAAGCATACCCTAACATCGCCAGCTTCAACAATCCCCCCTTAATGTGCCTGAGGAGACCACGTAACATCAAAGACCTGCTAGTCAGAGCAGACTTAAAATCAAATGCTTCTTTGACTACACGCACACTGACAGGATCCAAAAGGAATGGCACGTTCCCATGCTTAAATTGTATGAGCTGCTCTAATGTTATCAAAGGTAGTGAGATTGTTCACCCACGTACAGGAAAATCCTACCCCATCAAAGTTTTCTTCACTTGTGAAACAAATTTCGTGGTATACATGATCAAATGTCCCTGTGGACTTCTGTACGTGGGTGAGACAACTCAAACCATAAGAGATCGAATCTCAGCCCATAAATCGACCATCAGATGTGCCAAAACGTGGCTTCCTCTACCTGCTCACTTCCAAGAAGCAAGACATAATGTGGCACAGTTAAGATTCCAAATTATTGAAAAAGTACCCAGACCTACCCGAGGGGGTAACCATATCAAACTCTTGAAGCAACGTGAGACATTTTGGATATACACCCTCGATACGTTATATCCGAGAGGTCTGAACAAGGAAATTGACTGGTTAATCTAGTGTATTTATAATGACCGACTAATATGGTATCTCTCTTTCTCTAGGCCCATTGAATTTGAAATCCCTCTCTTGTCTTCTCCTTGGTAAGAACCCCAAAATCCCTTCTCCCTCGCAAATAATTTTAATTCATTTCTTTTTTTACTCCCCTCTCCCGTTACAATACCCATCCCCCGATTTTACCTTTTTCTCCCCCCTTTCTTTCTTTCTTTTTTTCCCTTTTGAGTTTGGACTCCTACCATATTTATTTTATGTATATACTTCTTTTTTTGTTGCAGTAATAATCTAGGTTCTGTTATGAAATGTGTATGTGATCTGACATGTATCAACTGTACCACCACACTATGTTCTCATTATATATATTGTACATCCAATTCTCTCTCTTTAATACATATAATTCCCCTCTCAAATAGAGCGATTCCTCCACACATGTGGCCCACACATAAAGCCAGTGAGATCCAGTGCGCAAGCGCCGACTTTTCCCTGGTTACTAAGTAACATCCCATACCATAGTAAGGGACGCTTTTCCTACTGCGCAAGCGCAGCTCCCTGCAACAGGAGACGTCTGTGACGCTCCTTATCACATGACGCGGCAAGCTGCCGACGTCACTTCCGGTCACGCGGCAGGACCAGCGACTCCCATTTAAACCTGGCCGCCCTCACCCACACACCGCCACGGCACTGCTGTGCCTGCGTTATCAAGTATGACACCACTGTGCCTACATCACCGGTGACACTTCCTTGCCTGCGCTAGACCCTGCGCCACCAATGACTACACTGTAAGTAATCTGATCTATAACTCGCTCTATTTTACTGTAAGATCTATGGCAGCATTCAACTATAAGCTTTCTGCATATCGCTCCTCACTCTGACCCCTAGATTACAATCCCTTGTGATTTGAAGTAACACAAGACAGGAGGTAGAGCCTCGCAATTTGATAAAATTTCTACTACATATGAGAACACAAAGATTGTGCGTCGCCCCATGCAGGGAAGCGACGAACTATGATACCCCTTGTCATTCACAAAGAGCATAATGTTTATCTGCAATATATACGGTACAATACGATTTATTTCACTTTTTTTTCCTGCACAGTATACAGGGTCCTTCCAAAGCATAATTTCTCCCACCCCTGGGACAAACCAGAATCATCACAGACATATGTAAATATAATGTATCTTTTCCCCTATGTATATATTTCATTTATTTTGTATATGTACTTACTCCTCTGTTATCACTGGATATATATATTCTAGGGACCTTACCCTTATTATACTCTTTTACCCTTACCCTCAGGTTATTGTGATGAAAATCCTAGTGTAACCAAACCAGTCTCTAGAATCTTCTTATTGAAAAAGGGTATGATTACATTATTGCCATGTACTGCCTAGTTCTGTTCTTAGAAATAATCGATGTTCCTACATCTGTATATGAACACCTATATTCTTTAGGATATTGTGTATATACTCACTTTCTGATATGTTTTATGTATTATCTTTTTCAGCGACCAATTTTTGATAAAGGCCATGTATGGCCGAAACGTCAAACCAATATTTGTCGCACGTTCTTCAATGAAGTTGTTCACTTTTTTGCATTAAGTACGTGTGCAGTGATTCTTCTTTGACCGTGGACTTGAGGACCATTGGTCCCTTTTCACTCGCACCGTGTAGGGTAAACCCCCCCCCCCTTTTTTGGCTGAGTGCTTACCATTTTCCTCTATGGTATCATTAAAAACATCAGCTCGGCACGCGAAAAATAAGCCCTCACCCAAACTGAGATCATGAAAAATGGAGACTTATGGGTCTCGGAAAATGGCACAATTTTTTTTTTTAACAATGTTTGGAATTTTTTTTACCACTTAGATAAAAAAAGAACCTAAACATGTTTGGTGTCTATGAACTTGTAATGACCTGGAGAATCATAACGGCAGGTCACCTTAGCATTAAGTGAACCTAGTAAAAAAGCCAAACAAAAAATAAGTCTGGGATTGCACTTTTTTTGCAATTTCACTGCACTTGGAATTTTTTTCCCATTTTCTAGTACACGACATGGTAAAACCAATGAAGTCGTTCAAGAGTACAACTCATCCCACAAAAAACAAGCCCTCATATGGCCATATTGATGGAAAAATAAAAACGTTATGGCTCTGAGAAGGGTAGCAAAAATGAAAATGCAAAACCGAAAAAAGCTCCAGTCATGAAGGGGTTAAAGCTGTTTGTATGTTCATAATCATCGTAGCTGGCTATGTTTCCATTAATACACTATAAGATGATAATTTTTATTTCAGATATTTTCCACACATTGTTATATCTGCATATTATTAAACATCATGAATATTTTTGTTTTTCTAACCATTTTCCTACCATTTCATATATAAAAAATAAACAGATTCAAGCACAGATAGAGCGAAATAAAATAATAACCATCACCATGACAATTCAGTAGATACTTGTTACATATAACATAGAAGTTATTCTGCGGCCAAATGCTCAGTCTAGTGGTTACTATGCTTCTAGATAGCAGAAAAATACAAAAAAATACTTGATGTTGATTGCAGGAACTAAGTGCTCTTGAACCCTTGAGGATTGCATTTCATCTGGGAAGGGCATGATGGAGACTTCACTTTCTAGGTAACTGCTGCATTACTCAAATCATAAACTCTGTAGTCCTAATAAGACATTGATTCTTTACGCTTGGGGGTTCAGCAGGCTGACTCTAAGAAGAGCAGCACTGGCCATACATGGTGACTGGCGAGCACTACACTATCACATACTAATACGGATACCCTTGTTTTATCAAACCTTTATAGTAGTATACATTGATTTTATTGTACCGCATTGAATAAAACCTGCTCTTCCACTTGAGAATGTTCACTGTAACTTCTAAGTGAAATAGACAAATATCAGGTCAATGATTGGGGCTTAGCATATATCAGTAATTCCTGTTTTAATCTCTGTTCACATTACGTTTCTCCTACGACCACCAAAGTTAAAGCACGTCGACTAGTGCTTGTTAACCTTGCATTAATGACTATTTATGCTATTTAGACCGGCATGAAAGATGCGGTTTGCTTTTTCATGGCTGAATCCTGGCATATTTACACTGTAAGCATCAAGAAGGTTAAAAATCTTTATTTTTAATAATCTTTATTTTTACATAGTGCTAACATATTCCGCAGTGCTTTACAGTTTGCACACATTATCATCACTGTCCCCGATGGGGCTCACAATCTAGGTTCCTTATCTGTATGTTTTTGGAGTGTGAGAGGAAACCGGAGAACCCGGAGGAAACCCACACAAACATGCGGAGAACATACAAAGGTTCAACTTTCCTGTAAAGGTTTGTTCATGAGTTAATGGAATGTAAAGAGTGACTTTGTTCTTTTTTGCGTCAGTATCCTTTTCCTATAAAATGTAACAACAAAGTAATCTCTATTATTCCATACAACAACAAGAAAGGTCTATAACGCTTAGCATACAATATATTAGTTTAGAAGGGAAAACTAATCATACTTATCATAAGTTGCATCTTTCCGTCATGGGTATTCAGGGGAAATCCTACAGAATTATAGCTCCAAAGTAGGCTTTGAGGGTTTTTGTGTTGCATGCAGTTTTTTCTCCGGATTGTGCTATTAATTTTCGGTGTTGGTGTAGTAGGGACTACAAAGATATATCCCTGCACAGTTTTTCCTATAAATTATTGATTTCATCTCTACAGAGTGCATTCAAAAGGCAACCTCCATACTAGAAAGCTTCATTTCTGCAGTATATCAAATGGGTAATCCAACAGTAAAATACATTTTTTTTTTTTAAATGCATGAATTAATTAAAAATAATAAATGAGGCATACTCACCTTCCAGCATCCAGATAGATCCAACATCTAATGATGTGTTTTTCTAGTCATTTGACCACTGCAGCCAATTTAAGGCTGCAGCAGTGCTAGGACTTCAGTACAGCAAAGGCATGGCTTCTGGAGCTGGTGGACACCAGCAGAGAACACAAAAGTGGCCTGTGCTTGATCTGCATGGGCGCTGGAAGATGAGTTTGCCTCTGTTTATTAATATTTATCAATCCATACATAAAATATTATTTCACTGTCCAACAACCCCTTTAAGCATGCTGTGGATTTGAAAATCTGCAAGACGTATCTTTTTCTTTGTAAAATTTTCTGCTACTTATTCATGGCATTCACAAACTCCATTCACATGTACTGTAATTTACTGCAGACTTGCTTGCAGATTTTGAACAACAAATTTGTCACATCTAAACTTGGTTGTAAAATAATGAGGAAAGAACTTCATGAGCAATAATTAGTATGAAGTAAATCATTTATCTAAAAACATGTGTGAAAGCAAATTTCTGGTATTAAAGGGAACCTGTCAGGATGATTTTGTGATGTAAAGTAGAGCCATGGTTGTAACGGCACTGTGATACAGAGTACATTGATAACTTTGGTGAAGAAACCCGCTCCGTTCTTCTTTAATCAGGATTTCAAGTTTTCTCCTAACGGGACTGTGAGTAGGGTCGTCTCCTGCTCTGGCCGTCTTCCTACCTCCGTTACTTCACTGACAGGCACAGATTTTTTAGTGACCTGCCTCATGTTTGAAATTTCACGCTGCCACCATCAATGACATGAGTGACGCATCTGCAGTTTGAGTCCACGACTCATTCAAGACCGAATCCACTGCCTCCCTGATCTGCAATATCTATCTACCGCAATCCAATCCTATGCTTACAATTCCTGCCTAAGGCCAGCAGCGGCAGGTGATAAATGGTGTCCTATGCAGGCAACAAAATTATAAAACTGCATTGGGCTGCTTGTGCCAGGTGAGTGGAATTGTTGATATTTTAACTACCATGGAAAGAGAGCCACAATGTGAAATATTTTTGGTTGAGGTGGACGTTAGTTCATGCCAGTTGTAAGATGCATTTTACTCCAGAATGCCCATTATTAAGACTGCCATGCAGCTGGCTTCAGGTGTTTCCTGCTCCACTTATCTGCCTGCTGTCCTGAATATCCCGCTGTCCTGGTGTTTATTGATTTATGTACCATCCAGCAAGTCCTGCATACTCTGCCATTTCCTCAAGTCAGTGTTGCTTGACCTGACCTATGACTTTCGTCTCTTTCACAGGTCAGTCAGCAAAAAAATAAACAGAGGGAGAAAGGCAGGAGCACAGGCAATTTGAAAAAAAGGAGGTGCGCTCCTCTGTGGACTTGATCCAACGGTCAACAACAGTCAAAAAATATGAAGAGTAAGGCAGCACATTCAGTGAAATTAACCATTTATTCACCCATTCCAGTCATCATTTTTTCTTGGATGAGTAAAAAACTTATAGAGGTTTCTTCAGCTTCTCCTATTAAACAGTCCATAAAACACAGGCAGAACACACATGGTATCCATGTGCTCTCTGATTTTTTCATGGATTTATAAACTCGCATTGGTGAGTTTGATCTCATACTTGGATCAGTATCGAAGAAGATTCCATATTTGTGCAGACTATTCGGTCTGAGGAAAAAGAAAACAACACTAGAACTGCCCCTAGACTACCACAAGTAAGGTAGCCATGAAAAACAAGGGTTGAACGCATCTGAGATTATCTAATGTCTGATGGAGCTCTTAGATGGTCCACCTTTCAAGGTGAGCCAACACTTGATTCATTGCTGGATGATAGTACTGATATAGATATTATGTGTACAGTTCAGTATTTGCTGGATGTTTTTTGTGCAGGGAAAGGAAAGGGCGCCCTTTACAATTTTGTCTCAGGCAGCTAAAAAGCTAGACTTGACCCTACTTCACTTCACCATACAATGTAGTATAATAAACAGCATTAGCCACGGTAATGAAGAGACCATAATGCAAGATGTTTGGGGAATATAGTGTAGCTGTTGAAAGTTGCCTGGCATCGCTCAACCCAATTTTTCCATGCAAGAAAAATCACATGGTTGTTGATGAATAAGTTGCACGCCATAGAAATTACAAGTCACATCCACACTTTACAATATATCAAGAATGACAGATAAAGTATTCAGGAGTTTGATAAATAAAGCAAAAACTAGACTAAGCAAAAAGTCACTAAAAAGAGGGGCTTGGTTCTGGTTATCTCATATTGGTGCAAAGATGCCCCTAAATTACATTCCCTATTCAGTCAGAGAGGTTTCTTAACTTTAAAAAGTAAAAAAAAGGAACGTGTTAGCATGCTTCAGATATTTGCCATCAATTGCTTTTGAAATGAACTGGCATTTTATGCCTCACAGATAGTTTTGGTATAGCCTGTCCAGTGTCGTAAATGGTCTTCAATACAAAATATCTGATTTATTCAAGGCTTCAGTATTGTGTATTGTTCTTATCAAGGACTACATTGCAATTACCTCTCATCCTTCCACAGTCAGCTCAACAGAGAAAGGCAAGCGCATTGTCAGGAGCTCATTTTTCCAGTTGTACCTTTGTCAATAAATCTTTTACTATAGGCATCACTGATTTATTTGTATGCGAAAGGATAAAAATAATTTGCATCACTATTTTAGTACCTGCATATATTGATGTGAGCTGTATATGGTTTGATAAATCAAATTCAAAACTTAGATCAAGATCTCATCATATATGATCTTGATGTATGGCCTACATTATATCCTCAGTTGGTACACATAATATTGCTCATGCTTGTACACCTCATCCTAGTTCTCTCACAGGATGAAAAAAATGTAAGAGCAGGGCAACTGTAATGTGAATTCTCAAGCTCAGTATATTTCTCATTTCGTGCTTTATTATAATTATTCCTTTTTTGGAACTCATCTTTACAACCACTATGTCATTAAATGAATTGCCGCAAGTTCAAAAATGGCTAAATAAAAAAACAAGCAAATATGTATTTTACTACTTATTTAAAATCCTCTCTGCTTTTGCGAAAGGAGGTATTTTTAATCTTATAGTGTACATCTTATTATTAAGGTAGCCGGCCACCTTGCAATCCTAGCCTGGATGGTTAGCAATGTAAAGAGTTTGCGGCACGAGCAGGCACTATGCTTCACAGCTTACCGGTGCCACTCTTACAGCTGGCCGAATTGATGGATCTAGCCACTTTCAGTTCCCCCCATGCTTATCACATGCTGGGCATGCCTCTGTTAGAAGCCTAGCAGAGTGCACAGATCAGACCAGGAAACTGTCAACCCAGCAAAGAAGGAAGTTAGGAGCAGAAAGCAGTGCGCAACTGAAGTTTGAGTCATCCTGTTATGCGCTCGTTGCAACAACTTTATTGTATAATGGATTGCAATCGAACACGGGGTACATGATGCAGTTTATGGTCACTGCTGCCGAACACCCCTAGAGTATGAGGGTCAAACTGACAACAGAAATCTAACATTAGATATCGCCTGTGTTACTTCACACAAGGGGAGATGTAGAATTGGCACTATCTCCGTTAACGTCACGGGAGATGTGCTATCGACTGGCGTAGATGTAGCCCTGTTAATGGCACAGAAGCTACTTGCCAGATACTAGGTTTGCACTATGTGCTGCAAGCTGGTATAGACGTAGCCCTGTTGACTGCACAGAAGCTACGTGCCAGCCGCTAGGAAGTGCGTCCGACTAACGCCAGGAGTACGTGCTAACAGCCGGCGTGAGACCGGACTGAGCAACTCTCTGTTCAGCTTGGCAGGTGATGCCCAGGTTACGCGCCCCGCAGTCTGCTCAGGGTATATAGCTACCCTATATTCGTAGCAAGACTGCGCCACATTGGCTACCTGCCTGGCATAAGCTAAACCTGCCTAAAGGACCTGTGCTAATTAGCCGAGCGTACTCTGGCATCGGCAGGTCCCGGAGAGCAAAGCTAGAGAGCACGTGGAGCCCAGATTCTGGCACGTCCACACAAGAGCACTACCTATATTAGTATGACCTGACCGCGCCGCCCCGAGGACAGACAAGCTATTTAAGGACTAAGCTCCACCCCCAGCCATCTCGTCAATCGCATCATCGGTGACGTCATCCATGACCAATCAAGCGGTGACAGGTCAGAGGATCAGCTGACATTAACCACCAATCATGGCTTGCCATGTCACGGACATGCTCAGTGCAGGCATTTCTGGACTTAGGCTTACAACAGCCTTTTCCTGTTCTGTAATTTAGGTTTAAGGCTGCTATGAACAAAGACCCAAGTAACTACTTGTGCCTCTCGGGTATTGGCTAGGCGTTGGGAACGACGGCGAAGCTGAGCAGCCTCGGCTGGGTCTGGATGGGAGACCACAAACTCCTCGGATCCAGGTTCAGATTCCCCCCCTCTAACATCCCCCCACTTGACGCTCATATTCCTCAATGAGCAGGGGAGCATGAATATGGTCCACGTGTTCCCAAGTGCAATCCTCAGAATTGCGATTACTCCAGTGTACCAAATAGAATTTTTTGCCACTAACCACCTTAGACCCCAAAAATCGCCTCTACCTCGAAATCCTCACGCCTGGTGTCAGAAGCGTGTTGAGTAGTGTTGAGCATTCCGATACCGCAAGTATCGGGTATCGGCCGATATTTGCTGTATCGGAATTCCGATACTTAATTCCGATATTTTGTTCCCATAGACTTACATTGGATTTCCGGTATCGGTATTGGTATCGCCGATATTTTATGAGTATCGGCGATACCATTCCGATTCCGATACTTTAGGATATCGGAAAGTATCGCTCAACACTAGTGTTGAGCTTTTGAGAATTTCGTCAGGCGAATGGGTTTCAGCAGCGAAACATGGAATGTGTCATGTATCTTCAAGTGCCAGAATTTTAAAAGGACCAATAAACCAAGGGGCGAATTTAGCCGATTCCCCGCGACCTCTGATATTGCGAACCGCGAGCCAGACCCTGTCGCCAGGAGAGAATAAGGGAACTGGATGACGATGAGTGTCAGCCGACTGTCTCATCAGATTTTTGGAGGCCAATAACGCATCCTGCATCTGATCCCAGATGTCCTGCACCTCCATAGCCCAATCTCTGACCCCAGGCTCCCCAGAGTTAACTGGCATAGGGACTGGCACACGTGGGTGCTGACTATTGTTTAAAAGGAAAGGGGTCTGACCTGTGGAATCTGCCACTGCATTATTTAGAGCAAACTCAGCCCAAGGAAGCAAAGTTGCCCAATTATTATGATTGGCAGAAAAGAACTGACGCAAGTATGTCACAAGCGTCTGATTAGTGCGTTCCACCAGGCTGTTGGTCTCCGGGTGATAGACAGTAGAGAGGTTCAGTTCAATACTACACAAATTACACAATTCTCTCCAAAACCGAGAGGTGAACTGAGGACCTTGGTCACAAACAATCCTATCAGGCATACCATGAAGATGGAAAACGTGACAGATAAATAGTGATGCCAGAACCCATGAAGAAGGAACATTACGAAGGGGTACCAGGTGAACCATCTTAGAAAAATGGTCAGAAACCACCCGTATGGTCGTATTGCCCCGGCACTTAGGTAACTAAACCAAGAAATCCATCCCAATCAGCTCCCAAGGTCTATCCGCCACGGGTAACGGATGTAGAAGACCCGCCGGACTCTGATGAGACGATTTATTTCTCGTGCAGGAGATACATGCTTGGACGTATTCTTTAACGTCCTGGGACAGCCGAGGCCACCAATACGAGCATTGGAGGAACTCAATGGTGCATTTGATTCCAAAATGACCTCCGATCTTAGAGGCATATGCCCATGAGAGCACCTCATTCCGTAGATTAGGAGGAACAAATGTCTTCCCGGGTGGAACCTGGTCTAGAGTCACCGGTGCCACCGTTCGCATACTCTCAGGAGGGACGATAAGTCTGGGCTCGTCATCGTCCTCCGTCGTATCCATAGACCGAGATTAAGCATCCGCCCGAGGATTCTTCTCCCCTTTTAGAAACTTGATAGTAATATTGAATTGGGCAAAAAAGAGAGATCACCGAGCCTGCCTTGGGTTGAGACGCTGCGCCGTCTGCAGGTA
>VIAB01000999.1:17425-36923 GCA_009801035.1 Oophaga pumilio
CATTTCATTTTCTCCCATTGAACATGTACAATACGTCACATTTGTGTGTAAAAATATCTCAAAGAGGACTGCTGGCCCAAGATGTTTTCCCCACCATATAACCATCCCTAATTACATACACATTTAGCTTGTTCCAGCACTAAACATGCACATTCAGCATCAGTGACTTTGACCTCGAAGTTATCTATGTAGGCAGCAAAGCTGAGCAGCTGCCAAACCCCTTTGTAGAGGGTATTAAATACACACAGGAAAAATCTATCTTGTCTGATTTTGTTTCACGAAAGAAAAATAATACTGTTACATGGTATAAAAGATGCTGTTTTTAGATGTTTAAGAGAATTGAGATTTTAAGATTTACTGATTTCTGAAAATATTATAGTATTTAGTAAAAATGTAAATCTGTTTTTTAGAAGGAAGGCAAAAGGAGCAATTGTCCAGGGACCTCCACTATCTAAGGATGTTTATTAACTAGTTCCCCTTAGTCCTTATCACACTCTCTGAGAAAAATTTATTTAAAGGGAATCTGTCAGTGGGATCAACCCTCCTAATCCGTCTATATGGGCATGTTGGTCATAGGAAACTGAATGAAATGATAGCTTGATATCTGCTATCTGATGTATTATTCCAGAGAAATTCACGTATTTCTTCTGAACAAAAGATCAGACATGTTAAAATTCAATAATGTGTTTTCTCTTATGGTCTACACCATGGAACGGTGTGGACCCCATACACATTATGTTTTCATATCATGTTGACATCAGCAGGATCTGCCAATTATCATCAAATCTTTATGTCCACTTAATATATTTCTCTGTACTTGCCATGTCTCCTTTAAAGTCTCCGAGACTCCTGAATAAAGGAGAAATCTCCTAGCCTTTGTAAAGAGTTGGCAGATCCCTCAAGCCATACCCAAACTTCCTTAAAAAACACAGAAATTAGCAATCCAAGGAGGTTTCTTCTACCATGAAGTCTTGGATCGGTGGGAAGTGAGACGTGGAGGAGGTGTGACTGTAAAGCCGATCTTCTCACAGACACTGGACTGAAAAAAGTTGAAGGGAAAGGAAATTTCGCTCAACGGAGTATACTTGAGACCGTCCATGCCTGGAGATTAGTGGCTGACTACCACATGTGACCAAATAGAAAATAGAAGACTTCCGGCACAGGAATCCTTTTTCTTTAAAATATATATCTTTATTTAGACATTGTCAATAAAAAACAACATCAAGGGGAAAAAAGTTGACTTCTATAACATTCTCAAGTTGTTTGCAAAGGGCCTCTACAATCATTAATCTGACTATGCTTTTTGAAACTTCGTGAAGGGGATATTTTATATTTTGTTATATATTTTATAAGTCACATAGCATTAAAGAGTTTGTCCAAGATATGTTTTATCCTTATGTATCTGTAGAAGATAACAAACTCAGCTATTCTCACCCTCCACAGATCCAGCAACGCCTCTTTGCTGCAGCTCTTGTTTTGTTGACAGCCTACAGTGATAAAGTTACAGCTGCAGTGCATGCGACCTCTGCAGGCAATCATTGGCTCAGCTGCTTATATTGTCTACATCAGCAGAGCCGCTGAGCACAGTGATTGGATGCAGTAGTTATGTGTGCTGTAGTTAAAAAAAAACTAATCCAGCAGCTGAGAGATAGTGCTGAATCTCGGGAAGGGAAGTATAACTGAATTTGTTATTTTCTACAGCTGCAACTCTATGGATATTATTTTTTTTCTGGAAAACCCCTTTAAAAAAATATTACATACAACTTATGAAATATTCCATTCAATGCATTTAAATTATCGGGAGATTTAGATCACTTACGGTGAGGTATAGGGGGAACTATATCTGGTGTCCTGAAGGTCTTTATTGTTGCTGGCCCTTCACCACTGGTTGTTAACACTTGAACTTCCAGTCGGTAAAGCATTGAAGGTCTAAGATTGTGGACAGTAAGAACATAATGGTCCTGTATGAAGAAAACAACATACATAAGTCTTCTGACTCCTCCAAATGGCTTATTACAGGGTTGCAAAACAGTTAATATAAATATTAAAGTACTTACCGCTGGCAATATTTGGGACTGTGAAATTATGCTGTTTGGTAGGCTGTTTTGCCGACTTTCTGTTGTGACTTCTGCCCACGTGACTTGGAATCCCGTCATAGGTTGATGAAGATTTAATTTTGACAGTTTCCATGAAAAATGGCCGGTGATGTTACCCTCATGCACATTAAAAGAAGCAGACAGATTTTCTGGTTTTGCCAATATTTTAGCGACAACTTGTCCTGTAAGGTACAAAAACATTTCACAACTTTCAAATGATTCATATTCTATGGTTCTTACAAGAAATAGAAAGTCTGACAATAGAAAAAAACTGTAATAGCTTTTTTGTTAAGTTTATGGTGCTTAAATGAATTTTTCTACAAAAACATAAACTGAACAAATGATTGGAATAACCCAGCAACGTTTTATTACATTTTTATGTGGCTTCTCTGACCTACTTCACATGCAGCCTAAATAAATTCAATATGCTAATTCTAAGAGAAATAGAGGTACTTAATAAATAATGTATATGTAGACTGAGTTTGTTTCAGTCTGACATGAATATATAAATATCTGCTGATGGGGTTTATAGCCTCTACTGAATTTAAAATAGGTAGTACAGATATCTTTAAAAATCATATGCCTGCCAGAAAACTACATTTCAGCTTCAGTAATAAACCATACAATGGTCATGAATATTGTCAAGTTGTATTCAGCCTTATAATATTAATTTTATCAGGTGAAAACAAAAATCTTAAACAGGAAACCTTTGTGTATTTAGGTCAGTTGTTTGGTTTTTAAACCAATCTGCAAATGCACTAGAAGCAAAAAAAAAGTTAATTTGGGAAATGTATCTTTTTGTTAGAGTGGAGAAAGGCATTGATCATATTGACACCACAGGTGTGTCACAGAATGTTTTACCATGGGCAGTGAAGAAAAAAAATTAATTTTTACCACCCAAATTTTGTTTTAGCCCCAGATTTTACATTTTCTCATGGGGTCATGGTAAAAAATGGCACCAATATGTGTCCCACAATTTCTGCTAAATGTGTAAATACCCCATATGTGTCTGTACAGTACTACTTAGCCATACGGCGAGACTCGGGAGGGATGAACTGCTATTTGCCTCTTGGAGCACAAAACAACCCAGCCCCATGTTAGTTGTGAGACAAAGCACCGATGTTGGTGCCATAAGTCTCAAACAACAAACCACTCCAACAATCATATAAACAGGAGAATACAGAGTATAATAGCTAAAACAGTACATTTTTGTTAATGAACCAACTAGCCATGTAAACAAAATGTAAAACAGACAGGCAAGCCTGTAAAATAGAAAATAGTACAAGTGCTATTAAGCATACCCCCAAGCAGAGTGAATACATATAACCAAAAAGCACTTTGCCAGTGTATAAGGAAATCATCATTTAATTGAGCAATGAGCCACTCAATTGTTGGAAATGGCTCATGGTTATCAGAAACACCCCAACAGCATGTATGATAAAGTGTCTCATGGCAAAAAATGGTCTGATAAACATGCCAGCGGGAATAAAACATCTAACTGCAACGTGACAAATAACTCAGTTTGTGAATAACCGAAATATAAAATCCCCAATTGCCTCTTGGAGTGCAGATTTTCAAAGAATAGTTTGCGGACTCCATATACAGAACCCTAAGTGCTAGAAGAGCCCTTAAATAATCCCATTTTGGAAATTATACACCTTTGGAAATTTATCTACAGGTGTAGTGATGATTTTGACTCCATGGGTGTTTTCTATAAACAAGCAGCAATGGATGTTTATGAGCAAAAAATTGCAAAACTGACGTTGTAGTCTTCAGTACTTTGTAGTGACCAGTGAGTTGTAGTTACCAGTACACTGTAGTGACCAGTGCACCGTAGAGACACACACTTGTAAATAAGGTGGGGTCTCATAGCTACAGAAATGCCAAACATGTGGACCCTAAATGCGGTTTAAGAACACTGGCGCTCAGAAGGGAGGGGACATTTGGATTTGGGTGTGCACAATTTGCTGAATTTATTTTGGGGGGCGAGGAGCAATTTTGCTTTTCCAGAGCTTTTGTGCTACCAGTAATGTGGAAGCCCCCTATATTTCCATTAACAGATGACAGACCTGAGTGGGGGCTTTTTTTGTGGATTGATATGAAGTTTTTGTTGGGAATATTTTACATAATGTTTGGGATCACACTTCTCTGGGTCTTTTTGCTGAGCACTTACAGTACAGACCAAAAGTTTGGACACACCTTTTCATTCAAAGATTTTTCTGTATTTTCATGACTATGAAAATTGTAGAATCACACTGAAGGCATCAAAACTATGAATTAACACATGTGGAATTATACATTACACTTTACAAAAAAGTGTGAATCAACTGAAAATATGTCTTATATTCTAGATTCTTCAAAGTAGCCACCTTTTGCTTTGATTACTGCTTTGCACGCAGAAAAGGTGAACGGATGGACTCTACATGCCTGGTTCCCACTGTGAAGCATGGAGGAGGTGGTGTGATGGTGTGGGGGTGCTTTGCTGGTGACACTGTTGGGGATTTATTCAAAATTGAAGCGGTGAGCGGTCCAGCTCACCACAAACCATTTTGATTGGGTTCAGGTCTGGTGACTGTGGAGGCCAGGTCATCTGGTGTAGCACCCCATCACTCTCCTTCTTGGTCAAATAGCCCTTACACAGCCTGGAGGTGTGTTTGAGGTCATTGTCCTGTTGAAAAATAAATGATGGTCCAACTAAACGCAAACCAGATGGAATAGCATGCTGCTGCAAGATGCTGTAGTAGCCATTCTGGTTCACTATGCCTTCAATTTTGAATAAATCCCCAACGGTGTCACCAGCAAAGCACCCCCACACCATCACACCACCTCCTCCATGCTTCACAGTGGGAACCAGGCATGTAGAGTCCATCCGTTCACCTTCTTTGCGTGCAGAGCAGTAATCAAAGCAAAAGATGGCGACTTTGAAGAACCTAGAATATAAGACATATTTTCAGTTGTTTCACACTTTTTTGTAAAGTGTAATGTATAATTCCACATGTGTTAATTCATAGTTTTGATGCCTTCAGTGTGATTCTACAATTTTCATAGTCATGAAAATACAGAAAAATCATTGAATGAGAAGGTGTGTCCAAACTTTTGGTCTGTACTGTATATCGGGGTTTCCATCTAGTTCTGTAAGTGACATGATTTAGATGAAACATCAAAAGCATCCATTCTCCGACAGCATTTTATGCATGGCTAGAAGACAGACACTGCCAGACCACATGTCAGACGGTGTCCACAGTGCCATTTACCCCATTATAGGGAATTTTACATTGTGGGTTCCGTCTGAATCACGTACTTCAGAGATTTAAGCGGAAACCCCGGAGTAAGAGCTCAGCACAGAGTGCAGGATAAATATGAGCCAAGTCTTACTGCGATCTTTGGGAGACAGAATGAACATATCAATAGCAGGTAAAGAATTGGTTTTATTTATTTTTTATGCCGTTCCTCATGTGCTATAACTGATAAGACAACTTTATTCTTTGGGTCGATATGATTACAGCGATACCAGATTTATATCGAGTTTTATGTTTGGCTGCTATTATACACTAAAAGATGCGTTTTTTGCAAAAACTAGCATTTGCATCACCATATTTTGAGAGCTATAATTTTTCCATATTTCTGCAGACAGAGTCATGTGAGGGCTTGATTTTTGCAGGACAAGTTTACGTCTTTACTGGTACTATTTTTCAGCACATGACATTTTTCCACTGATGGAACTGTATTATGACTTTTTTTTGCAAGACAAGGTGACATTTTCAGCCATACCATTTTTATTTACAATACATTTGTTTTTTTATCTTGTTTTCTTCCACTTTTTGTTCAGTAGTATGATGATTGATAAAGCATTGTTTTTTGCATTTTTTTCTACCATATTCACTGATGGGGTTAATTATTGTGACATTTTTAAAGGGCGGGTCGTTCTGGACCCGGCGATATCAAATATGTGTACATTATTTTTTTCATAAAAATATTTTGTTTGTTATTTTGTGATTTTTTTTAATAAATAATTTTACAACTTTTTTTTATAATTTTTTACTTAGGCCCTCTATGGGACTTTCACTTTCAGCACTCTGTTCGCAGTTATAAAGTATTGCTATGCTTTGCAACTGTCAGTACTGCACTGACACAAGTTAGTTAGATCATGCACTGTGCATTATCTAACTAACTTGCTAGAGCCATGATGACATAGGGTAACCATGGCAATGATCGGGCCCCCGATGACATCGCAGGGGTGCTGATTGGAGGGCAGAGAGGGCTTCATTGCTCCGCCTGCCTTCTAAATGCCGTAATCAATATTGATCGCAGCATTTAGAGAGTTACACTGCTGGGAGCAGTGCGCCACCACTCCTGGCAGTGAATGCTGGGTGTCAGCTGTCAGAATCCCTGAACACCCAGTGGCGATTGCACGCACAGCTCCTGTGCAGTCAAAATCACCTGGATGTATCCATGGATACGTCCAAGGTTGTGAAATGGTTAATGATAGGCATGCAGGACTAAGATGAGCTTAATTGATTAAAAGACTCATGCCACTTGAATTTGGTGCATCTTATCAGTCACGTACACCTTCATGCGTCTCACCAGAAATGTTACTGAAGTCAGAGATGTAAGACAAAGGAACATGAAAACTTTTAATGAATTTGTCGGTTAAGTGTTGCCATGCCCAGTCCTACCTCAGCTCCTCCTGTCCATTTTAGCACAGCTGGCTAAAAATGACATGAAAGTGTCAAGTCACAAAATGTTGCACAACCTTGTATTGCACAAAAACTTTGCAATTTTTTAAGGTGTTTAACTCGAGAATTCTTGTGTAGACACCTTAGCTCCTTGGCCTCCTGGTGAATTTCTTTCCTTTTGCTTTATTTTCTTCCTCCCCTTCTTCCAAGAGACATAACTTTTTTATTTTTCTGTCAATATAGCCGGCCATTTGATTCTCCAGGTCAGTATGAGTGCGCAGACACCAAACTTATAGTTTTTTCTTTTTCATTAAAGTGGAAAAAAACAAAAAAATGGGAAATTTGTATGAATTTTTCTTTAATTTTTCTGGATACAGGCTGAGTAAGAGTTTATTTTTTGCGCCCTATAGCTGATATTTTTACCGATAATATTTTGGGATAGATAACAATGTTTTGATCATCACTTAGTGCCACTTACTGAATTTTACTGTGACGGTCAAAAAAACTTAATTCAGGCCTTTTGATTTTTTTCCATTATGGAAAGGTAAGAGTGAATTTCCCAGTGCTATAACATAGCAACACTAGCAAAAGGAAACATTTTCACCACATTCACTCTTGTTTGATGTGGTTGTCTCATCAGCACAAAACCTGTCCATAAGCCTTTTTCAGGACATATTCATATAATTAAGTACCCCACCCCAGATCCTTCTTTATAAGCCAAAGCCACAAAGCAAGAGCAGCTCCCAATCCAGAGGACATGGTCCATTCATCGGCCATAGCAGGAGAGACACATGGAAACACTTACATTCCCCTGACAATAACAGCTGATCTCCAAGAATGCCAAAAGCCAAGCCCACTCTGATCAGTTGATTACCACAGCTGCTGTTTTTAATGGAGAGCTTGTCTTGATGAGACAATTTCTCTAACATAAAGCACACTGCTGAGTTGTAATAGTAGAAATTCATAATCCTTTTTTAAGTAGAATTTCAAATGCCAGTGTAAACTCCGCTCTAAGTTTTCAGTACATTAAACATTTACATACACAAATTGACTGCACTCCATATCATCTTGGCACCCTCTAGGGCTTTTTACCATATGTCATTACCTTGTCGATGTGTAGGAGGGGCATGTTTATATAGAACTCACAGAGTAATCTATATTTCATAGTGAAACTGGATCATAAAACAATATTTTGTTCCATTTCTTTGTCTCCAGTATTTGTTCTGTGTAGGTTTTTGTTTAAAGCAAATAATGTTCTTCAAATGCATTTCGAAAATGAGTTAACTCCTCTTGAGTAAGGGCAGATTTGCCAACAATGAAAGCCTTTACCGATATCTGGCAGAACTTCACAAACATTTTACTGAATTACAGTAAACTTCAATACTAAATCTCTGTAAAAGCAACGGGAGTATGAAAGACTGCTAACTGAACTTCAACACCTCACTACACACAAAGAAAGACTATTTGTCTGAGCTTTTAGGGTTTTTAGACATCAATTGGAAATGATTTGCAATAAAAGTATCTTGGTTGAACCAAAATGAAAAATCTCTACCTTGACAAGTGTACGTTCTCTTATGATAAAAGAGAATCTATTCCAGCAACATAAAAGCTGCATAAGTTTATTTTGTAACGCAAAAATATGTTTTGAGTACCGCCAGGTGTTTTCTTCTTTTAATCTTAAATTAGAGGGATTAAATAGAATCAAGAAATACATATTTCAAATGCTTTCTCTACTTAACTTTCAGTCCTCATGCAAATGAAAATATAAAAATGCCAATTAATAATATAGCCATAATAATATCCATATAGTGCTTTATTGTTTTTGTTTTTTGGAGTTTACTTCCCTAAGAATAACAACATTTATTATTTTTGTTTCCCTTTAATATATTTCAGTAAATAAAATAAATAAATAAATAAACAAATAAAAAATACCCCTCACATTGACTTAATAATGTTCATATATTAGTTTTATTATGTCCTCTAGTTTTTTTTAAGTTTATTGATTAAATCAAGATTTTTGGAAAATAAATACTATCCATCCTAGATAATGAAAATTGAAAGAATATTTATATTTTTTTTACCATGGTCACCGCAAGATAGAGGGCAAAACATCTGGCAAAGCAGCTGAAAGAAAATGACCGATGGACTTTCCTGAAGAATACTTACCTGTGAAAACAAGACGGGTGATCATTAGTGATGAGCGAACATGCTTGGATAAAGTCTTATCCGAGCATGCTCAGGTGTTATTCAAGTATCTGGGCAGGCTCGTATATTATGTTTGAATCCCACAGCTGCAGGATTTGCAGCTGCTAGACAGCCTCAACACATGTGGGGGTTCCCTAACAAACAGGCAATCCCCACATGTGTTGATGCTGTCTAACAGCTGCAAATCATGCAGCTGCAGGGACTCAAATATAATATACGAGCACTCATAGATGCTCGTATAACACCCGAGCATGCTCGGCTAAGACGTTATCCGAGCACGTTCGCTCATCACTAATGATTATATATCCTTAGAAGGTGCCCATTTTGAACATGGGGTACTTATTGTTTGGCAACTCAATATTCATTTGATCACCAAGTACATCTGATTCTTTTCTCCTACAACTCCATTACGTAAAAGCTCACATAATTGATTTAGATAAAGCTCTAAATTAAGCAAGTTAAGTAGCAAAAATGTTCCAATGCAAAAAAAAAACACAAACATACACTTATTTGATCTCAAGACCCGACCAAACTATTTCTTACCTCCTTCAGTTGGACAGTTAATGTGTTTGTGGTTTTTGCCTTTCAGCGCTGAACAGGGAGGAGTTGTGAAGAATATGCTTTCAGCCTTTAAATGACCCTTAAATCTGGTTGGCTGTACTGTGACTTTGTATTTGCAAGAAAATAATAGCCCTGGTAAGATAATGTGATGATCCTATGGGGAGAAATAAATATGCTCTAGAATCACAAAAACAGCAGGAAGAATTGACAATAGAGAGCCAGCGCTTGTACTGATAATATTTATATTTACGGTATCAAAACACTGAAGTTTGGATTCCTTATTGCATTAGGTTAAATATCTAGTTTGTTTGTCGCCATTACTGCAATTATTGTTAAACAATTCACAAAAAACAAGTTTTGTTCTTAAAAATGATGCTTAAAGGGAATCTGTCAGTAGGATCAACCCTCCTAAACTGTATGCATGGGAATGTAGGTCATAGGAAGCTGAATAAAGTGATACCTTGGTATGTACGATCCGATGTCTTTCTATCCAAGTTTTTCTTATATGTAAATGAGCTGTTAAGGACTATGGATTGAACACTGATCTGCTTTGTGAAAGGAGAGCTGCAAATGTGATTGTTGTGTTTGCAATGAGATAAGGTTCCCCTCTGCTGTGTAATTATAATTAGAGATAAGCGAATTTGTTCGGATTTTATCCCCGAGTCTGATTTCTACATATTCGGGCCATATTCGAACACTATTCGTGCCGAATGTTTGTCTTATGATGGCTTCTGAACATATTCGGTGATTTCTACTCCCATTGACTCTTATGACGTTCGGCTGTGTTCGACGAATATTGCAAAAACAATATTCAATTCCGATTGTATTCGGAACCAATTCTGAACAAATTCACTCATCTATAGTTATAATCAGACACAGCTCTGCAGCAAAGCTGCCAACGCTATGAGAGGACAAAGGGCCGCTGCAAATGTATGTAATAAGTTCACTTCCGCTGTACTGTGTTAGCTCTGATTTCACTGCAGGTTATGAGAGTAGACTGTCAGTCATTACATGTCTCACACTGGTAATGTTCCCTTTTATTTCAAATAATCTATGGATGCAGATGTAGTCTCGGCCCATGGATCTTAACAGCTCATTTACATATAAGGAAAATGTGGATTTCTCTAGAATAAGACATCAGATGACAGATATCAAGGCATAATTTTATTCAGCTTCCTATGACCTACATTACATGCCCACATAGGTGACCTAGGAACATCTATTCTATTGAAAGATTCACTTTAACTCCTGAATACATGGCCTAGTTTAGGACCTAAAGATGGAGTGATTTTTTTTTTATTCCTGCATTTCAAATGCACAGTTTTACTTTTACACTGAAGTATGAGGCCCTGCTTTTTTGCAAAATAACTCAACTTTTATTAATTGTCTTTGGTAGAGAACATTAAAAAGAGCAATTTCACCATTGTAAATAGAGTTTTATGAGGGATATTTTTAAGGGATATATTCATCAAGTGATTAATTCAACAAACCAGAAATGCAGCAAATTTTGGAAAGTAGGAGGTCCTCGGTGGAAAAAGGCCCAGCCTTGCCTGAAAAATGTCATGAATTATAGTATAAACATACTTCCGTCCACAGGCAGCTTGTAGATTTATGCCTCTCTATGAATTTGGTGAATCTTGTTCCTTCTGATCCTACATGAAGAATGGGATGTGAAACACCAGTCTTGCTGAATTAGCCTTTTTGCATTTATTGATTACATTATGGTGAATATGTGGAGGGTGTATTAACTCTTCTTCCCTGTTTGGGTGTATATATATAAAAATTATATTTTTTTAGTGTTTCCTCATTCTAGGGTCCTTTACCAGAGATCTTGAAATTGAGGGTTATGAGCGGGATCTCACTTGTTCCCTAGTACTGGACAGAGAGTTCCAATATTGCTTCTGGAATCTCTTGTAGCCATTCTTCCAACTTAAGGGTCACTGCTCCAAGTGCTCCTATCAACACTGGCTTATCTTGCCATGGCATTTCATATTCTTCCATCCAGGATTGTTGTCTCTCAGCATCTGATCCTTTGGTGTGCCATTTTTCTGATATATTCCTGGATATACTTTGCTTCATCCGTGATGGTGGCTTGGACACTTGTCAAGCCTTGACGACCTTGTTTTCTGTTGGTATGCAATCTTTGGGTGTTGGACTTGGGGTAGAAACCTCCATGCATTGTAAGGAGCTTCCGGTTCTTCACATTTGCAGCTTCCATCTTTTCTTTTGGCCAGCACACTATGCCATTGGGTTATCTGATAACTCGCAGGGCATATGTATCGATGGCACGCATCCTATACTTCCTATTGAACTGCATCTTCAGGATCTGCCTTACCCTTTGATGGTATTTGGATGTTGCTGCTTTCCTTGTACTTCCATTCTTGAACTTGTAACCATATCCAGACTATGTGATTAACTGAATGAGGGGCTTCAAGCCATGCAGAACTGCAATGAGAACAGTGCATAACCTTGGTATATGCCGCATTTGATGGTAACTTGTGCAGACATATTTTTGGAGCCTACTTTGTTAGACTCCCCAGCTGCAATATTCAACTAATGGTTGTGTTAAGAAAGAGACGATAGACTTGGTAATAGTGCCAGTAAGGGTTATACTGGAGAAATGTAATGTTTTTGGGAGAGTATGGTCAGTGTCTCAATCCAAGATTTCTCTTAACATAAGCTAAAGTCTTTTAATTCGACTGATATAAAAAAGTCCATTGTTAAGTGTACAAATTTCCTTTCTTACAAATGTGGACAGCTATTTCATTTAATTTTTGAGCCCAGCCCAGTTCAAGCAGGTTGAATACAACTTGTATTTATTTTACATGAATATATCAAACTATGGTACTGCACAATAAACAGAGCAGACCTGTTGACATTGTGGGTGGCTACTCAAAGGTTCTGGAAGGGCCGTGTTCTTCAGCAATATATTATGTATCACCTTGGCTGCTTCGCATCAAAGCATCTTACTTCTAAAAGAAAGCAGAATTTCCATGACGTGATCATAGCTGGTGTAGTGCAGAATGAATGTGAATGTTCACCCAAGCAAAACAAGCCGGCTATTAGAACCAGCATAAAACGCTAGCTTAGGATATACCAACAACGCCTCAACTAAATACTGGATAAATAAGGGAGTGCTTGTCACATCCACAAGTTTCATGCTTGCTGATGTTGTCACCTCGCAATAGCAAATAATTCAGTGGCAGGAGATCTCAAAATATATGAGCATAGAGTCATACAACTAATTCAACGCAATCACCATCTATGCACAATGCGAGCATTTACTGAATTAGCATTACATTGAAGTTTTGGTTCAGAGTCACTTTACATGACATAAGGGAATTGAATTATGAGCAATTTACTTGTTTCAGTGTTGTAAGGATGATTTCCTTGAAGCTGGTTTCGAATGGGTCTACAGTCATGAGTCCATCATAATTCCCTATACTCATAGTTGCTGCACTAATCCGATCACCATAGCCATAACTGAATATCCAAGAACTCTTGACTCTACATATTAGAAAAGGGCATATAACCAGGCATGATCTTAAACAGAAAACCCATTAATTGTTTGAAGCTGAATCACTTATTCACATTAACTCATCTTCTTTGACAGTCTATCTTATGGCTAAATTGTCCTTAATCAAAACTTACTTGAGTTACAGCTTTCTCGGGTCCTTTGGTATCGTTGTGTGCACATGATTCAGGAATCCACTGTACATGGTAAAGTCCCAAGAGGGGATCTGAATCAAAAGAGAGAAAGAAATTAACATAGTAAGTACCAAATATTGATTTATGACGTATAGAAAATCATTTAGCAGATTTAAAAATACTTTAGACTTTTTTTTATTCTAATGTGCAATTTCAGAGTGTTAATCTAATTCTAAATGCTTTCTATACAGAGTATGATACCAAGAGAACCTAGGACAAGAACAAAATGAGCAAAAACACTGTAGTAAGTAAATAAATAGTAACAGTACATGTAAATAACAAACGGTATTTAGTAAACATTGTTTTGATCAAAAAAGCATAAAAGTCATCCCACCCCGACATGGTGGACCCAATCAGGAAAGTACCTAACTCTTGTAGTTCACCTCACTATGTGTCAGCAGACGTGAAAATAGTCAGGATTGGGTCCTACTCTGCCCTTACCTGACTATTATGTCTGCAGACACACAGTGAGGTGAATTTCAAGAGTTAAGTACTGTCCCAATTGGGTACACCTTGTCGTGGTCGGATTGTTTTTACGCTTTTTTGATCAAAACAACGCTAACTAATTACTCTGTTATTTACATGTACTATTACTATTTATTTATTTACTACAGGTTATTTGTTCATCCTGTTTATATCTTGGGTTCTATTTTTCTTAAATGGCCACATTGTGGATGTACTCCTATGCATAGCACATATACCAACCTATGCTCTGGTTCAATTTTTTAGTTTTGGTTTAGTTTTTTGTACTTTGTACAAACAAATAGGTGGCTCCCTCTCTATGAGCAGTTTGCTTTGTTTATATAGCCTTCCATGGGAAAGTGTCTGCTCTGCCCTTATTTATTTTTACGTCTGCTGACATAGTGAGATGAACTACAAGAGTTAGGTATCTTCCAGATTGGGGTACACCTTGTCGCATTTGGATGGCTTTTATGCTTTTTTTGATCAAACCAATGTTAACTTAGGACTTTATGGTATTTACATGTACTTACTGTTTATTTATTACAGGGTATTTGCTCATTTTGCTTTTATCATAGCTTCTGTTTGATAAATGGTCACAGTATGAATGCACACTTATGCATTTCACTTATATCAATATATGTTCTGGCATAACATTTCGGTTTTAGAGTATGATATTAAGCAAAAAAAAAAACTAAAATTCCCATTGCAAGCAATGAAACTGCTGCTCCTGTAATGACATTATAAAGGAATCATGTATAAATATGTGCTTATTGTTAGCCAAACCTACCCATAGAATAACTGATAAATGTCTGATCAATGGAAGTTCTGAGTGCTGGGACCATCATTGATCATGACAACTAGGTCCAGATTCCCAAATTCCCTATTCAATGGAATGACAGCGCAAATTACAAATAGATAACCTCCAGATTATTTCCTGCATGTGGGACAGATTGTTTATGGGACTGCTGAAGATAGCCGATTATTGCATATTTCAATGGACAGGGTGGAGGTAATTATCCCCACTGACGTTTCATTCACACAGAAGACTTTGGGGACCCATTCTTGTGAAGTCTTCAGACTCACAACAGTCAGACACATTGCTTAGCTCTTGGATACACTGTTACTTATTATTTCACTTTAAAAAGTTTCTCTGATATGCTGACTAATTAGACATGACAGTTTTAAAGGTAGAGTGTCAGCCAGGAAACACAAATTAAATTAGGCACATGACCCTCTTGGGGACTTAGCCACTATTAAAAGCATACCTTCAGTGTGGTAATTATGGCTCTACTGACCAGAAAAAGCCATTAATTTAATATGCAAAATTTGGGCTCAAGCACTCAGTGCACCTTTGACATGGGCAAGTGCTCAGTGCCTTAACAAAAACCTCCATTGTTTGTGCACACACTGACAGTGCACTCTCTACTGTGACTATTCGCTACAGTGATTTACCCAGCAGAGTAGTGACTGCAGCAGGAAGCAGAGAGGGCTGTACTTAAACTGTACACTTGGCTTTTGTACTGTCAGTGTGTGCAGGCATGCTGGACTTTTCTGTTCAGTTTGTGCTTGTACTGGGCTAGAGAGCACTGTCAATCAACATACAGGGAGGCATGCTAATTCAGGTGGCGGTAGAGGGCACTGTGCACTTGTCCATGCCGAGGACGCATAATGAAATGGCTTTTTATGACCTATAAAGGCAACAATTACTGAACTAAATGTAGCTTTTAATATAGACTATGTCCATTTTATGAGCATGTGCTTAGCTTAATTTATGTTAAGAGGGTGGCCGACTCTTATTAATTTCCAGAGAATTCTCTGCTCTATCGCAGAGACTATTTCCATTAGTAATACTAATAATGCTACAGTAAAATGGAGTGAATGAAGCTTTCCAACATTTTTTTTTGTATATCTCTAAACAAAAAAAGACAAACTCTAAAACATACCGAAATCACAGAGCAAACATGTGTCAAAACATCACAAAAATCAGGAATCTAAGACCTATGACCCTTTAACTTCCTGGCAAACCAGGTGTCCCCAGTCCTCATTACTCATCTGACAATATTTAGTGATAGATCATATGCGTTCTTTGGTGCCCTAGTACATTTCATCATCTGGATGACTGCAATCAATAACAACAGTTCATAGTGGGATTGCAAAGTTCGATCCATAACTATAGAATAATCTTCCTAGACATCAGTATAACAGAGGAATTTCACCCTTTGAGGGGTTCTTCTATTATTTGTGCAGTTATTGTGATGTACAAAGGAGTAATATGGCAGCTATAGAACTATGTAGGATCATAACATAGTCAAGAGCTTGTTGTGGATCCAGTAGTGTGCAGATAATCCACAATATATGAGCAGCCTGGGTGTATAGCAAGCCTTTTTACCACTTTAGAATGGGCCATTTGGTCATATAAATGAGGACTAGGAGGAGGAGGGTACATTACAGCATTTCATGTGACCTGCCACTTTTGCATGTGATTTTCAATAAAAACTAAAATGTTCAGACATAGTGAGGTCAAGCACAAGCTTTCATCACTTCCCTGCCTGGTTAAAAAGAAGTGCACAAAGGCAGAAAATGTCCTGCCAAGCTCTATATTTCATTGTCATGTGATATTAAATATTCATCAACGACTTTGTACTTTGATTTAAATGAATCCTGAATGTAAATCCATCATGAATATATAAAGTGTTTGATAAAAATTGTTAGTAATTTAATACAGCTTTGAAGCATTCACAGGTTGATTCCATATGTGAACATATAAAGGACTTAAGGATCCTCAGTCTTGTCTGGTAGCCTGACAGTGCGAGTGTGCAGGTGGTTAGGAGGGCAGCGCAGGGCGGCTGTGGCCGGGTGGGTGGCCTCATCAATAGACATGAGCAAATTTTTTTCGGATTTTGTCCCCGAGTCTGATTTTGCCATATTCGAACACTATTCATGACGAACGTTTGTCTTATGATCGGTTTCGAACATATTCGGTAATTTCTGCTCCAATTGACTCTAATGACGTTCGGTTGTGTTCGACGAATATTGCAAAAACAATATTTGATTCCGATCGTATTCAGAACCGAATCTGAACAAATTCGCTCATCTCTACTCATAAATACATCTACCTGTGCACTTTTTCTTATATTATTCTAACAGCTAATACACATATTGTGAATAAATGCATATAAGACATGTGATTTCAGGTTTATAGTATGCGCACATTCTGGATTACAGCTCTGCAATAAGTTAGATGTGGCAAAGATCAGAGGTCAAGCACTGCATACTATAACATTTCTTCTACCCCGACAGTGTTTCCATTAATTATCCTATAGCACTCATCTCAGAACTGTCTGCTCTCAATTCTCACTTGGTGACTGTCAAACATACTGTAGTACATGGAGTAATTAAACAAGATGCAGATTAATATATATTTATTTTTTTCTGTTTGTTTTTTTATTTCATTTTTTTAGACACTCAGCATTGTTATACCTTTAAAATGAATCTGTCACCAGGTTTTACTATCCTATCTGAGAGCAGCATGATGTTGGCAAAGAGACCCTAATTCCATTAATTTGTCAATTACTTTCCTGGTAACTGCAGTTTTGAATTTAAATGTTTTATCTGCTGCAAATTTGGTTGGAAAAGGGGAATTTCATGATTTCATGTAGGTAGATTTATTCAGCTGCCTTGTAGGAGACTTATTTTTAGCAGCAACTAAGCAGTTTAATATACTGCATGTCTCACACTGCCTATTTACAGTATAGCCCCGAATCGGTGTCTATATAAGTGTAGTTGATCTCCATGTTCCTCTTGGTGCATTTAGGTAATGTTGGGGATTTTACCTGTAAAATAGCTTTAGCATCTTGTGAATTTTCCTTTAAGTCCTAGAATTGCAGAAGCACGCTCTCTGCTCTCTCTATCCCCATCATAACACACTACACTTGAGGCACTCCATTATTTCAATAAACATATGAAATATATGATTTGTAATAGATATTTTTTTAAATTATGTTTTTATGGGATAGTTTTCCTGTCTATATAGGGAGAGATGTGTCAGTCAAAACATTATGGGAGGGGAGAATCAGCTGGGGACTCATCTTGGACTAGTCAGTTAAAACTTATAGTCGCAGGACAGATTTTTATATACTTGCTCTGAAAGGCTGTAGCATAGCCACACATACCTGGCTGCATTTGCATAGCCAGTGTCAGATTCATGCAGCACATAATTGCTCCGGCATTAATCAAATGATCACATTCCCTTTAAAAGGAACTGAACTGGTCCTTTGATAAACAGTCTGGTTTTGCCGGTCAGTTACCTAATTGCTATTGTGAGGATTCACAGTATATATTTTTTCTTTTCTGCATGCGACCAGTGAGGAGTCTGGTGTGATATACATGCCCACCAGCCACTGATTGACAGATGGCTCTCTTTTACTAGGTAAAGACAAACTTTGAAATGATTGGGATAGATGCATCTAAATTATAACTGGATCCATGTGCATCTCTGCACGCTAGCCCACACTGTAGATGTGTGTAAAGGCTGCCTAGTAGTACATGCTGTCACAGTTCCAAAGTGTGTCTGGGATACAGTTATTGACAGCTCAGCCATCCAGTCTAGTACAGGGGTGTGCTCAAGCTGTTGGTGCTTTGATTGACAGCTCAGTCATCCAGTCTGGTACAGGGATGTGCTGACTGAGCTCTCAGGACTGTCCAATCTGAGACTGGGAGGCACTGGCTGTCTCCAAGTGTTCATTATCCCAGGTGATTGCCATGCTACTTAACTGAGCAGTTTCTCCCAGTCCTCTGCCAGACGTACATTCTGCAAAGTGTGATTTTTTCCTCTGTGCCTTGCGTTCTGTATGTTGATCTTTCATTGCCTGACCTTGGATCTGTCTGTTTAACCCCTTCTGCTCTGATTTGCTACCTTCCTGGTATTCTGACCTCAGAACCTTACCTGACTACGTTTTTGTCTCTTCTGTTTATGACGTACACCCCTGGCTTCTGACCTTGGACTCCTTGACTATCCTGACTGACGGTTTGGACATGAGAAGTGACTAGCGTCACATATACTCAGTTCACATCCACAAAATGGATGAGAATAGTGCCTGCTGGGATTTTTTTTCATAGTTTTTAAGGTTGAATGTATACTTAAGTCCATCAAGTTCAACCTATAGCCTAATATGTTGATCCAGAGGAAAGTAAGATCTCTATGGAGCAGACACTATTAGCTCCATATTAGCGAAAACAGTCCTTCCCGACTCCACATACAGCAATCAGACTAGTACCTTAAATCAACATCCCTCTCACATCTAGTGCCCATAACCTGTAATATTCTATTTTTTAAGTAACGCATCCAGGCTTTAGTAGTGAATAAACCATTACAACATAATGTGGTAGAGAGCTCCATAGTCTCACTGCTCTTACAGTAAATAATCCGTATCTGTGAGTATAATTAAACCTTATTTTCTCTAGATGTAGAGGATATCCCTTTGTCACCTTCCCAGGCCTAGCTGTACAAAGATCATTAGAAAGACCTCTGCACTGTCTCCTCATATATTTCTACATTGTAAAAAAATCTTTGTTTTTCCCAACTTAATAACCCCAAGTTTGATAACCAGTTTGATAACCTGTCTAGGTATTGGAATTCACCCATTCCCCTTAATAACCATAGTTGTACTTCTCTGCACCTACTCCAGTTCAGCTATGTCCTTCTTATACAATGGACACCAACATTGTATACAAATTCTGAGGTCCATGTGGAAAATCTCTTTTGTGCACTTGCACAGTGACCTATTGTCA